>ML833720.1:51037-80079 GCA_009831015.1 Picea engelmannii
TTATTGCTGTTCATTATGTTATCTGCTTTATGTTTATAACTCTGGATTTCACAGTAAAGACTCACTGCCACTAAGATTAATGATTCAAAGTTAGAAAAGGAGAGAAATTATTAATAATCTACACTAACTGATTCACCCCCCCCGTCTCAGTTAGTTCATACCTGTAACATAGTAGGCCAGCCAATGTTCCAACGTGTACAATAGTAGTTTAGGGCACGTTTTACTTGATTTAAGAGGATTTTCAAGGGTTTATTCAACATGGCTTTGGCAAGGAAGGGATATGAGTTGGCCTGATGCCAGGTAAGCATGTGTGGTGAAATTTAGGGTTATAACACTTGGCGAAGGTATTCGATGGTGTAGGTATGTGGGTGTGGATTCATTGACAGATTCAATCGTTGGACGACCTCTATTGATATCAGGTTCTTTTGACTACCTCTGTCGACAATGAAATGAAGCGGAGCCCCCTTTACCCACATATGTGAGTGAAAAAGGTGTTCCCCTTCCTCTGGTTCTTCTAGTTCACTTGGGTGGTATTTGGTGGTATTGACAGTGGAAGTGGGTTCAACATCGATAATAGAATTCCCTCCTTATGGATTTGATTTGGAGTCATAATCGTTATCAGACTCAGAAGCCTTCAACTCGGCCACAAGTGACTTCTTGGAGTGACATTATTCAGTGTTGTGCCAAGGGATTTTATGTTATTCACACCATTCTCCTGTTTCCTTTTTTGTCTTTTCATTTCCCTTCTGTTGTGGCCTGGAATGGTTGTCCTGAGAGTGGCCATATTTGTGTTGTCCTTTACCATGTGGGTTAGGGCCACCTTTCCCTACTTCGGTTGTGAGGAGTTTTTAGATCCAAACTCTCAGTTCTTCTGGTTAAATTTATGCTCTATATTGACAACATATATATAAGTCGTACCCAATGAGGAGATGTCCAGAAACTCCACTTTTGTTTGAATGTATTTATGAAAACAATTGTAGTATTTGAGCACTAGATGTCTCTTAGAGTATTTGATACCCAATTTGGTGCACAAGGTATGGAAAATATTGGTGAAATATGGTACTGTCTGGTCCCTTTCTTGACACAGGGTGTTCCATCATGCGTATTGGTCATCGTAGCTTCTAATGGGGTAGTATTTTTCTTTAATGGCATCCCAGAAGGAATCCCATGTAGGGGAAACCACAAATATTGCAGATTCCTCTATGGCCCTCTTATCAGAGTAAGTATCCCACACTTTCTTAATATGGGGGACAACCTTGAGGAGTGAAAAAGTAATATTTTCCCTATCAAAAAAAATTTGGATCGAAAAATACCCTTCGAGTAGATTCAACTATTTATCTACAACATCCACATCTATCAGTCCTTCAAATAATGGAATACCAAATTTACCTGTACCTTGAAGGGGGTTGCATGGCTTCTTGATGAAGATGCTTCTCCTATGGGCAACCGTTGAAGGATCTGTGCAAAGTTTTCCATCATTTCATTCCTTTGTCGCACAAGGGCTTCCTCAAGCAACATTTTAAAAGTATCTCTTGCTCCATCATATTTATTTTCATCCCCCATGGGTTTTTATCAGGTTGACGTTAACGATATTGCAATGACTCGATTGGTTTGAGTCACAACTTCTTGTACCTAGATCTTGTCGAGGACATGCACTAAGAAAAATAAATGAAGAGAAGACCGCTTTGATACCACTGATCCAGATTTAGGAGAGAGACGAACTCATTAACATAATGAATACAATAAACACAAATATATGAAGAACAACATAGATATCCATTGAACAATATCTTCTATTGAGTAAATGAAATAGGTTGAAGCTGTAAGACTGCAAAACTAAAACACTTGCTCGAATTGTGGTAGATATCTCTGAGAAGAGATGTGGCTGCTACACGCATCCATCTGAGAAAAATGATTACAATGAGGATCGAAATTCCTTTTTGATATTAATCTGAATTCCAAAACCCTAGACATCTAAAAACCCAACCCTATGAGATGAAATGCCAAAAGTTAGGTGGGCCCCTATGGGTAAGTTGGTACCTCAACTTCTCGGGGTTGTAACTTTTGCATAGGAACTCTAGTTTAGGCGCGTAATAGCTCATTGGAAAGGTATTTTAGAGAAATACACATTATACCCTCAAACTATGAATCTTTCTATAGTTTGACTATTGCGAGCCAAAAAAACATTGTTGAGGACCCCAAAATTCCCCTATAAGTACAACAAGATGTGTTGACACAAAAACATACAAAATAAGCCAGTTGGATTAGGTGGGAGGCCACTAGTATCCACCTGGAATATGTGTACAGATTTAGACAACCCCATAAGTATAGAACCCACAATTACAAAGAATCCTAAAAGAACATGTTGAACCAAAAACTGTCAAGAGGAGCTAGTTGGAATAGGTGGGTGGCCACCAATATCCACCTAGATCAGGAAATATTCTATCCAACATACTGTTGTGATCTAATATCTCCATCAATCCACTAGAAATCCAAACCTACCACACCACCAAGATACAATATCTCACAACTCCTTGTCTGGATAGTCTGCTCCATGTCTCAAACTAGAGACCATCTGACCTATTTCCACCTGCAACTGTCATTGTAGCTCCTTCTCAAACCTATCACTTATGACCTGCCCGGAACAAGAACAAGAATAAGAACAAGAAAAACACTCCTCCAATGTTGTATCCAAAATGTGTCTCAAGATGATCCCCTTCTCTTCACATCCCAAGCTCTTACACCATATCAATTTTCACATACAGTCTTAAGTGAAAATTTTCATATGTGAAAATTGATTCATAGTGATCTAATAGTAAAACCCTAGTTGTTATCACTGAACAAATTTACATTGAAATTATTAGCTGAAAACATATGTAGTGGAAACAACAAGATCAAAGATGAATTATTGGTACACAAGAGACACAGTAATTATGTTTTGTAATCTTGTTAATATAAGAAATCTCAAGGGAAAAACCATCCCTCCCAACCAATACAATATAACCAAAAATCTAAGGACAACCTTGTCCTCTAAATTCAACAAAAACTGAGAACACCTTTTTTGTCCAATATACAAATAAAAAAAGCAAACCTCAACAATATATGGAAATCTCCTCTACACAAGAATTTGTTGTAGACCACTTGTACGGCCTGCTGATGTCACGTGCCAGCATGTATGGATCTGTACCTACCTAGAAACTTTAATTATGTGATTAACCAATTGGAAACCCATGGACATCCGTTGTTTTCTTCACTGCAAATCATGTATACCCTATACACGGTTCATCCTTCAGAAACCCTCGTATATACGCACTTCGTCCTCCTACAAACTATGTATTGAAAACCGTTAGTAGAGCTCATAAATATGAATCCTCAAAATCATATTTTTAACTAACCATGGTGTTGAAAACAAGGAAGAGATGACATCAACAAAATAATCAAGAATCATGGTGAAATATGAAAGACAAGGATTGCGCTACGGAAAATATTGGTGACTTGGCAATGCTCCTTTTCAAATAATGATTTGACCAGTAAGCATGGGACAAAGCACAACAAGGAAAGGCTATGGAGGCATGAGTGAGGAGGGTGGAATGTCAAGTCGAGCTGGTCATGGAGTGAGTGGAAATTAGTGTCAAATCATGGAGGGGATAAAAAAATAAGTCATGAAAAATGAACCTAGGCCAAAATTTCATGTGAGGATCAAATTTTGAGCTATGATTTAAACCTTTATTTATCAAAGTCATCTAAGTAAATCACACAATTAAGAGACAAACCAAAATAAAAAAATCTAAAGGCTTAGAAAAATCAAAACTAAGAGGTAAAGACCCAAGGAAACTTAGTTCGATAACACATTGGATCTTGAGAACTAAATCCCTCTAAACTCTAGCTCCCTTCAAGCTGACAGTACTAGTGGGTCCACCTGCCTCACCACTCATGGAGCCATGTGCTCCCTATGTGCTATTGGTGGATCCACTTGCCTCACCACTAATGGATCTACCTGCTCCTCCTCATCTGTCTCTCTTCTCCTGCTAGTCATAACATACATAGGTTGGCCCTCTCTAAGTCAAAGAACCACTGTTGATTTGAAGCTATATCCTCTAGGAATAAACAACACCTATCTAGCTCAAAATAATATGTGGTACCACTTTTTCTCAATATATAAGACTGAGAGAACACTCCTCCTAAGTTTTGGCACCCATAACACATTTGACACCCTCAACACCTCTCTTGACTATAATTAGAATGATATTGTACTAGATCCTCATACTGCATGCTTGACTCTTGTGTGAAGCTCCACACACAAGTATGAGCCAGTGTTTAAAAAAATGTCAAACGATTCTCTAGCACCTATCATGCGTTAGTGGCTCTCATTGGAAAAGAACCATGCAATCCTCCAAGGAAAGCATCATGATTCCCCAAGTCATGACCATCCAATGAAATTCTACCCAAGTCCATCATCCAATTCACCAAAAATTCTTTGTGTCTACACATTCTACCATTGATCATATGTCCGCATCTGAACAATCCTAATTTGTAGTTGGACACTCATTCTAGTCCAATCTAGACCCCCACAACTCATCTCTGTAGTGTCCTCATCCTCTTGGGTCAAATACCTCATACATCACCATACCTCGACAATGTGAAAATATTTGTCACAATGAAGACTCTATCTCATCAACCTGCTAATCGTCTGAAGCCATCTTGTTTGTGTCAAAGCACCTAAGTTGCACCCATCCTAACTCACCATGAAAAGTCATCTGAATTCCATCAATAGTGTTGAAAATGATCCAGATTCAGGAGTGGAACGAATTGATTAACATAATGAATACAATAAACATAGAGATATGAAGAACAACACAGATATCCAATGAAAAATATCTTCTATTTAATAAATGAAATAGGCTGAAACTGTAAAAATGCAGAACTAAACAAATTTCTCGAATGGTGGTAGTTATGTTTGAGAAGAAATGTGGATGCTACATGCATCCATCTGAGCAAAATGAAACAATGAGGCTCTAGAGACCTTTTTGATATTACTCATGAATGCCAAAACCATAGACATCCAAAAACCTAACCCTAGGAGATGAAACACCAAACGTTATGTGGGCCCCTATGGGTAAGTTGTTATGTCAACTTCTCAGGGTCATAACATTTTCATACGACCTCCTTTTTAGGAACATAATAGCCCGTTGGAAAGGTGTCTTAGATAACTACACATTACACTATCAAACTTTGACTGCATCTACAATTTGACTGTGGTTATCCAAAAAAGAACTATTTAGGGCCCCAACACGGCCTTAGAAGTATAACAAGATGTGTTGACATGAAAACATACAAAATAAGCCATTTGGATTAGCTGGGAGGCCACCGGTATCCACCTAGAATACATGTAGGGCTTCAGAAAACCTTGAAAGTGTAGAACCCACAAATACAAAGAAGTAAAAAAGAATGTGTTGAACCAAAAACTGTCAAGAGGATCCAGTTGGAATAGGTGCGTGGCCACCAATATCCACCTGGATTAGTCCTCCCCCTTTAGGAAGAAATGGTCTACATTTTATTGATTTCCCCAATCAAGTGAAGAAACTTCTATTGAGTTTGGCCCTGGTTGAGCCACTTTCCTTGGTGTAGGAGCTACCCTGCTTTGAAAACCAGATACAACTGGATCCAGTGCTGGCGAGTTCCCTTGACTTGTGTGTCCACTACTTGATCAGTGGATGCTTGTTCCATGCATTCAAGTTTGAACTCTGTTGGTGTCAACTATTCTGCGATCTCTGAGGTGTCCAATAATGGTGGAAAATATGGCCAAAGGAGGTCCACATTGAACACTGGGTGCAAGCCAAGGAAGGGTGTAGTGTTGAGCTCAAAATCATTGCTACCTGTTAGCAACATTACTTGTCTTCGACATCGGGATATCCAGGTCTGCAGGTTGCACGAGGAGCGCCCAAGCACAGCGCATAGAAGAAGTCCTTTTTCGGACTTAAAATCAAGCGAGAAGGCAAAATTATAGTGTCAATGGACCGGATCCATCCATATGAGTAGATCAATGGTTGGCGGGAAATCACAGGTATAGAAGTTGCGCCGAGGTTAGTGCAATTTATAACACCCATAGTGTGTGCAGGTAAAGATAGAAGTCGTCCATCCAGAGGATGCGTGGCACGAGATCTAGTCGCGTCAGATTCTCGGCAGTCGCGAGTTCAAAGGGTGAAGGTTTTATGTCGTTGTACATCTCGAAACCCAGAACCCCAAAGTGTCGATAGCGCCCAAAGTTGGGCCCACAACATCGAGGGGCAGTCACAACCATCCATTTGAAGTGGACACCTGGCGGACGATTAGGCTCCCCGCCTTTTCACCCATCGCGGTTTCGAAGCGCAAAGAGCAGCTCCTTCATATCCACGATGCGCGAAGTAACGAGAGCATGCATGACTCAAGCCCACAATATCACCGAGTGAGTTTCAGGAGCTTCAGATCTTAGAGGGATGCATGGCACCAGATTGATCCATCTCGGTGTTTCGATCATCGCGATTTCAAAAAGCAGGGATTAGCTCCTTCCCATTAGAAAACGCCAAAAGCGACTTAGGGAATAAGCACACGGTCATAGCCCATGGTCACTTGGGGAAAGAAAGGAGCTGTGTAAAGAAGGACAAAGGCACCGAGTTTCAGTTACAGAGGGGATCATCGCGATCTCCAGGCGACATCAGATCCGATTTCAATACTGTTTCTCACTTGGAGTAAATGAAGACAAGAACGGGTGGTTGAAACCTCATTTCATTCGTTAAGTGTGAGGCATGGATGGTCTGGCAAGCGGTTTTCTCGAAGGGGTCCTATGTACTGATTTTTCCAAAGAATCCATGCCAAACTCCTCGAATAGACAAAGAAGTCTACACACGCCATTTTGTCCTTTAATGTTTCAGCGACCTCCTCTGCAAAGGCCATGCATAGTTAAGATGGTGCTTGAAGAAAGATATCAGTACAAATTTGACTGAAGGGACACCAAACCTTGGGTGACTGGGCACGCCTCTGTGAGGTGAATTTTCCTGAGTATATAGACTCAGTCTTTGTATTTTGTAATCTATCGATGGTTGAGCGAGGTTCCCGATTGTAAAGTTTTGATGAAGCGTTGGTCGCTCTTGTTAATGTACATGGCATTTGAGACTTCTTACTTTATGGATGTCAGTTTCTTTCCATCTCTTTGTTTACTATGTTAGAACAGTTCAGAATTGGAGGATCCAGTCGAGTTGTAGCTGTTATAGGATGATGCAGGTTGGATCACTGTAATAGTTACATTGTTTCTAATCGGTTCCTGTGATTTTTCCTAGCGCTGAACGACTTGGAATTGGAGGATCCAGTCAAGTCACTTCTCAGCTCCTTGAAGCTCTAGACCAAGAGGATCTTGGCTTATGAGTTTTTCGTCCTCAAGATTCCAAAGGCCTGTTACCCAAGGTAGTCTTGTTCACCCTTCTCGCAATTCTCCCATCTACCACCCTTTAATCATCTACTGACAAAAGTTGGATCAAGAACTCCCTTGCTGTCTACATACCAGAACCAGTCTCCTATGTTAAAGCTGTATATTCTTGAGTCTTTATCCATTCGATCACCCATTCAAAACTATCGTGACATAAAATTGATGGGCGTTGGGCTCTGCTCCTGCAAGCAATCCAGGGGTGACTTCTGACGCTAACATTTCTGGCGCCGTTTCCGGGGATGAAGTTGAACATTTTCCCCAAGATTGAATGACATAGAGCTTCTGATTTTGAAGGTGCATCAGGTATCAGAGCCTTTGAAGATTTCTACTATGCACTTGGCGACTCCATTGTGACGAATCCACTGTGGCGAACCTGCCATGTTAATTGTGGCTTTCAGAGGTAGACACACGCGGTCTCATCCATAGATGCCTCTAGCTACACCTGAAACTGATCCAGAGGTGGTTCTCAGGAAAGGAAAGACCCCAGAAGAAGAAGCTTCCACTGCCGAACCAGGTAATTTGCCATCTCCTTCTATAGGAACTCCATTTTCTCCTCCCCAGTTTCTCAATAGACCTCTTTCTGAGGTTTCCTGTTTCCTGAATTTTAGGAGTGTTCCTACTGAGTTTTCCCCTCCTGGTCTGGGATTGGAGGGAGAAATCCTTGTCACTCCCCTCTCCTCTGAAGCTGTGCCTTGGCATAGACCCAGGAATACATAAGACTTCCCCACCCCTATCTTTACTACTCGTCCTCTTGTTATTGTTACTACTCCTGTGCAAAGAGGAGCACCTACTGACTTGAGCTCGTTAGCCTTCTCCTTAAATCCCCTCTTGTTTCCCACTCCACTTCAAGACTCATTCCTAGTAGCCCCTTTGTGAACTCCTTCTCCTCCAAGATATCCTCCACCTAATAGTCCTATGGCTGGTTCTAATCCCCCTCTGAATAGGATGGACGCCATAGTCGCTTCCAGATATGCTCCCTTAATCCTACCCCATCCTATGAATTCTCTCCCTGCTGGGGACTACTTGAAGTATATGCCCAAGTTTACCGGGGAAGGAGACATAACTGTGGAAGAGCATCTGGCTGCTTTCTACAGTTATGCAGACAACCTGAACATTAAAAATGAAGATGTCTAGATGAGAGTCTTCATCCAGAGACTGGATGGCGAGGTGAGGAAATGGTTTAGAGGATTGGCCCCCAGATCTATTGCTGGGATCGAAGCCTTGGATAGTGTTTTCCCAAGGCAGTGGGGAGATAGGAAGGATTTCATGTTTTACATGACAAAGTTCGGGTCTTTGAAGAAGATGGAAGGAGAGTCTGTCTCCGACTTCTCCAAAAGATTCAATAAGATGTATAATAAAATCACTGCCGAAATAAATTCCTTAGAAGCCTCAGCCAAGATTTCTTATGCTAGTGCGTTTGGCCCCAATTTCTGTCTTTTGTTGAGAGAAAGAAGAGCCACCTCCTTAGCTCAAATTCAAGATGCAGCCATAGAGGTGGAATCTAATGTATTAGTAGCCGATAGACTGAGGAACAAGACCGACGCAGACATAAAAAAGGTAAGGTCGGAAGCCTCGACTTCTGGCCCATCGGTGCCCCACCCTCAAGTGGATGAAATGACCAGGATGGTGAAGTCTTTGTCTGCAAAGATGGAGAGAATGAAGGTGGAAGGGAGGAAAGCATACAAGGGCTCCCAAAACACCAAAAAAGGAGGAGGTTTCAAGAGGCCAAACAATATTGCTTCCCCGACTGTGCACAGGGAGAGGGGAAGAGACAGAGAAGACCAGAAGATTCAGGCCCCTTTTCAAAACAATTTTGTGGCCGAGGACGAAGAAGGGGAAACAAATGAGCTGGATCTTGAAATCCATTGCTTCGGGGACACTCCTCCTTTTCCTCATCTCACTCAATCAGCATACGAGGAGTCTCTCATGGACAGTCAACTAAATGAACTGAGCAAAAGAGACAAGGCTAGTTTCAGTCAAGGCAGGTATGATCTGCATTCCAAGAAAAGGCCAGTAGCGCCTGATGATCCTGAGCAGTCCACTAGAACAGAGAAACCTGCTAATTAAGTAGCGACAATCATTTTCCCGAAATAAGAGAAATCCCAAAGCTCTCATCTTCTTTTAATTTCGAGCATGAAATTCAAAAAATCAGGATCCCTGTGCCTTTGACCGAATTGATTAAACATGAAGGGTTCAAGAAACGCTTCTCTCAGATTTTAAAGTCTGAGGTCTCAATCCTTCCCACTGAGTCCATCAATTTGCAAGATGAAAAGCTTGTAGTTATTCTAGGTCCTATGGTAGAATACAGGAATGACTCATCCCCTCCCTTCTACACTTCCTTGAACATACATGACAAAGTACTGCACAACTTCTTAATGGATTCGTGGGCTTCTCACAACCTCATGCCGAAGATTGTCATGGAAGAGTTAGGGCTAGAAGTCACCCGATCCTATCTTGACCTCTATTCATTTGACTCCAGAAAAGTTTAGTGTCTAGGAGTTATCAAAGACCTGGTCGTGACCTTGTTTCAGTTGCCCATGAAAAGTGTGGTCATGGATATTGTAGTGGCTGATGTCCCCCCCAAGTTTGGTATGTTATTATCAAGATCTTGGATAAAAAAACTGGGGGGAACTTTGCAGATGGACCTCACATATGCTACTATCCCAGTGTTTGTAGGAGAACATAGGAGGCTATACAGGGAAGCCCAATTGGCCTATATAGTCAGTGATGAAGCCAACCCTACCAACCATCCCATTTTTTCCTTAGACACTGATTTAGGTTCAAGTTTACTGCAGCTCACCCATGATCCCGGGCGCCCTCTTAAGCTCAAAAAGAGGCCCACCACTTCCCATAAGTTTCCTCTCTCCATCACCCCCCGTCTGGAAAATGTTCTTTGATGGAGCCTCTTCCAGGGAAGGTGCTGGTGCTGGGGTATTTTTTGTATCACCTGCTCATGAAACCATATCTCTGTCATACAAATTATAATTTGAAGCTACCAACAATGTGGCAGAGTATGAAGCTCTTATCCTAGGATTAAGAGCTGCGAGGGAAATGGGAATTCAGGAGGTAGCAGTGTTCGGTGATGCAGAGTTGGTGGTCCAACAGATCAGAAATGCTTATCAGGCTAAGCATCCTCGACTCAGAAGCTACAAAAATGAGGTGTGGGACCTAGTTGACAGTTTCTTCTCGGCATTCAACATTTCTTTTATCCCAAGAGAGAAGAACACAGTGGGAGATTCCTTGGCTACATCAGCAGACAATTTCAAAGTACCCTTGCCACCCAAATTCAGATATGATGTGGAAGTAAAATACATGCCCTCCATACCTGACAACGTCAAACATTGGAAGGTATTCGAGGATGATCTCGAGATCAAGAAATTCTTGGAGACTGTCGAAGAATTTTCAGAGATGCATATCGACCAAGATTCTGTCTCTGAGAAAGGGCTTTATGGGGGTAAGTTGCTGAGTAAAATAGCAAAGCATGACATCATGCAACTCCCTAGCAACCACATTCCAAGGGGACTAGTTCCTTTGGAAAGGATTTTTGATAGAAATGATGTGTCGTTAAAGGGGGAAATCTCGGAGGATGAAGCTGGTACTGTTCAGTGCAACATTGGCACCGAGAGTGAGCCCAAGTTTGTCAAATTGTCAAGAAGTCTGACAAAGGAGCAGAGGTCCAAATACATTGGAATCTTGAGGGAATTTGCTGATGTTTTTGCCTGGACCTATGAATACCTCAAAACCTATGACACCTCTGTCATCGAGCATAAAATCCCATTGAAAGGAGAGACAAAGCCATTCAGGAAGAAGCTGAGACAAATCAATCCTATGTTGCTGCTTATCATGGAGAGAGAAGTGAAGAAGTTTCTTCAAGCTCAGATCATTGTACCACTGAGATATTCAGAGTGGGTAGCCAACTTGGTACCAGTAAGGAAGAAGAATGGAGAAATCAGACTCTGTGTAGACGTCATAAATTTGAACAGGAGCACACGAAAGGATAACTACCCCTTACCAAAGATGGAACATATACTGCAAAGGGTAACAGGAGCATCTAGGATGTCCATGATCGATGGTTTCTCTGGATACAATCAAGTCTCTGTTCTGCCCGAGGACAGAGAAAAGACAACATTCACCACTTCATGGGGCACATTCATGTATGCCAAGATGCCGTTTGGATTAATGAATGCAGGGGCAACGTTCCAGCATGCCATGGACATAACTTTCGTCGGGGAAAAGGATAAATTTGTGGTCATCTATCTGGATGATATCACAGTGTTTTCAAAGTATGATAAAGAACATTGTTGTCATCTCAGGAAGGTTTTCCTGAAATGCAGGAATTTTGGCATTTCATTAAACCCCAAGAAATCTCTGTTCGCCATGCAGGAGGGAAAATTACTAGGCCACATAGTATCAGCGGAAGGAGTCAGGATTGACCCTAGCAGATTTGAGGCAATACAAGCCTTATCAGTCTTGAGGTCCAAGAAGGAGGTCCAATCTTTCCTTGGAAAGATTAATTTTCTGAGGAGGTTTATGCCTAACTTTGTTGAGGAGGTAAAACTTATAACAGCCATGTTAAGGAAAGGAAATGAAGTAAGGTGGACGTCTGAATTGTGACATTCCTTTGAGAAAATAAAGAAGCTTATGACAGAATCCCCTAAGCCCTTAAGGGTAAACACGACAAATTTGAAGCCCTGTGGATCAGACCTTTCAGAATCTCTAAGGTTTTCTCAAATAACACATATAAGTTGCAAGATTTGGAAGGAGAAGAATTTTTTAGTAGCCCAGTAAATCGACATTTTCTTAAAGAATGTTTTGTCTGAGCCTTCGGGGGCTCCTATGTTTTGTAAATATTGTCCTTTCTGTTCTTTGCTTTTAATTTTATTGTTTTGGCTTAGTAAATGACCCCATAGCCCAACAACAAGGCACTGGAACTGCAAAATGAGTCCTTAGAGCATCATAGGGATGAATCTATCCCCCATGGAGCCTAATGTTAGCAACATTACTTGTCTTCAGCATCGGGATATCCAGGTCTGCAGGTTGCACGAGGAGCGCCCAAGCGCAGCGCATAGAAGAAGTCTTTTTTCAGACTTAAAATCAAGCGAGCGGGAAAAATTATAGTGTCAATGGACCAGATCCATCCATATGAGTAGATTAAGGGTTGGCGGGAAATCGCAAGTAGAGAAATTGCACCGAGGTTAGCGCAATGGATAACGCCCATAGTGTGTGCAGGGAAAGATAACAGCCGTCCATCCAGAGGACACGTGGCACGAGATCTAGTCACGTCGGCTTCTCGGCTATCGTGAGTTCAAAGGGTGAAGGTTTTATGTCATTGTACATCTCGAAACGCCGAACCCCAAAGTGCCGATAGAACCTAAAGTCGGGCCCACAACATCGAGGGGCAGTCACAACCGTCCATCTGAAGCAGACACTTAGCGCACGATTAGGCTACCCGCCTTTTCACCCATCGCGGTTTCGAGGCGCGAAGAGAAGCTCCTTCATATCCCCGATGCGTGAAGTAACGAGAGCATCCGTGACTCGGGCCCACAATATCACCGAGTGAGTTTCAGGACCGTCAAATCTCAGAGGGACGCGTGGCACCAGATTGAGTCGTCTCGACGTTTCGCTCATCACGATTTCAAAAAGAAAGGATTAGCTCCTTCCCATTAGCAAATGCCGAAAGCGCCTTAGGGAATAAGCACATGGTCACAACCCATGGTCACTTGGGGAAAGAAAGGAGCTGTGTAAAGAAGGCCAAAGGTGCCAAGTTTCAGTTACAGAGGGGATCATCGTGATCTCCAGGCAACATTGGATCTGATTTCAATACTGTTTCTCGCTTGGAGTAAATGAAGGCAAGAACAGGTGGTTGAAACCTCCTTTCATTCGTTAAGTGTGAAGTATGGATGGTCTGGAAAGAGGTCTACTCGAAGGGGTCCTATGTACTGATTTTTCCAAAGAATCCATGCCGAAGTCCTTGAATAGACAGAGAAGTCTGCACACGCCATTTTGGCCTTTAATGTTTCAACTACCTCCTCTGCAAAGGCCATGCATAGTTAAGATGGCGCTTGAAGAAAGATATCAGTATGAATTTGACTAAAGGGACACCAAGCCTTAGGTGACTGGGAATGCCTCTGTGAGGTGAATTTTCTTGAGTATATAGGCTCAGTCTTTGTATTTTGTAATCTATCGATGGTTGAGCAAGGTTCCCAATTGTAAATTTTTGATGAAGCACTGGTCGCTCTGGTTAATGCACATGGCATTTGAGACTTCTTACTTTATGGATGTCAGTTTCTTTCCATCTCTTTATTTACTGTGTTAGAACAACTCAGAATTGGAGGATCTAGTCGAGTTGTATTTGTTATAGGATGATGTAGGTTGGATCACTGTAACAGTTACATTGTTGCTAATCGGTTCCTGTGATTTTTCCTAGCGCTGAACGACTTGGAATTGGAGGATCTAGTCAAGTCACTTCTCATCTCCTTGAAGCTCTAGACCAAGAGGATCTTGGCTTATGAGTTTTTTGTCCTCAATATTCCAAAGGCCTGTTGCCCGAGGTAGTATTGTTCACCCTTATCGCAATTCTCCCATCTACCACCCTTTAATCATCTACTGACAGAAGTTGGATCAAGACCTCCCTTGCTGTCTACATACCAGACCCAGTCTCCTGTGTTAAAGCTGTATCTTCTTGAGTCTTTATCCATTCGATCATCCATTCAAAACTATCGTGACATAAAACTGATGGGCGTTGGGCTCTGCTCCTGCAAGAAATCCAGGGGTGACTTCTGACGCTAACACTACCCATATCCTTGGTGATAGTGTAAGGCCCATAGAGAAGTGGGCATAGCTTCCAATGGGGCCTGGTAAGACACTCCTTCTGCAAATGTAACCAAACTTTGTCTCCAACCTAAAACAAGTGTGGTACCTTGTGTTGATCATGGCACTACTTTTTATTAGCATTGGATTTCTGAAAAATCTCATGGACCTGTTGGTGGATGTGCTAAATCCTCTCAATCAATCTGGTGGGTTTTTCAGTCTCAGACTTAACATGGGAAGAGTCTATCTATTTGGTGGCAAGAGGTAGTGCAACATCAATGGGACCTAAGGGTTGGAATCCCAGCCCCGCCGGAAATAGGTTATGGCCGATGGAGCTATGGAGATCCCTATTGTAACTATTGTGAACATAGGGGAGACTCTCATCATAGACACACAAATTCTTAGAGTTGTACATGTGCAGGATGTGAAAAATCATCTTATTGACGACCTCTCTTTGGTCATCTGTTTGGGGGTGGAAAGAAGTGTATTTAGTGAGCTTCATGTCCAATAGTGACCAGAGACTCGACCAAAATGTGTTGAGGAACCTGTTGTCCCGATCATAGATGATGGTCTGTGGTATCCAAAAATGGAACCACACTCATTTGAAGAAGAAATTGGTAGTATCTGCTACTATGATATTCTTCTTGTAGGATGTGAGAATGGACATATTTGAAAATTGATCAACGACCACAAATACATAATCATTTCCTTGCTTGGTGGATGGAATTCCAGACATCCAATCCATTGAGATGGTTTCGCAAAGCTTCTCAGGATTAAGAAGAGGGGTGTATAATCCTTTCTTCTCGATGGATGGCTTGGAAATGACATAGACATTGTAATATTTGATATACTTGCTGACGTCCTGTCGAAGTTTTGTCCAATAAAAATGTTTCTGTAGGACGAACATAGTTTTCTCCATGCTAAAATGTCATGTCATTTGACTATAGTGGGATTCCCAAATCATCTCATGCTCTCTTATACGAACACATATATGTCCCATATGGAATAATAGTCTGTCTTGAATGTGGAAATTAGTGATAGTCGCTCCTGTACCCAAGATCTCATAGGTGGTGGTGAAGTTCGGATATTGCTGATAAAGTTGGGGCCACTGAGATGCCTCATGTCCATAGGGATGAAGCACAATGGTGAGTAAAACCATAGGAGGTCGACCAAGGTAGTCAACAACATGATTTTAGCTTCATGTCTTATACTTAATGTTGACATGGAACTATTGCAGGTAGGCGGACCACTTCTGATGGAGGTCATTCTGTAATTTCTCCTGTGTCTGTATGAACTATAGAGGATTTTGATCAGTGTTGATGATTGTATCTTTTCCTAGAATGTAATGTTTCCATTGACGACATGCTTGTATAGTGGAATACATTTCCTTGTCAAAGGCGGGGTATTTCTAGACAATATTTGAGAGTGTCTCACTATGGTATTCCACCAAATGACCTTCCTGAGTGAGAACTGTGCCTACAACATAGTCATATGCATTAGTCTCAATCTAAAATGGTTGTTGGATATCAGGAAAGGAGAGTATTGGAGCTGAGCACAAGCAATGCTTCATATCATCAAATTCTTGTTGTTTTTACTTACCCCACATGAAATTTTCCCTGCCACTACCCTTGGTCACTTGGCTGAGGACCCATGCAATATGGGAGAATATCAACATGAACTGTCGGTAGAAGTTGGCCAGTCCCAAGAGGCTCCAAAGCTCATTAGTGTGGTTGGGGCTGGTTAGTCACGAATGACTTGGATCTTAGCTGGACCAACATGTGCCCCATTCTCATCAACAATGTAGCCCAAGTATTGGACCCCGTTCATTCCAAAGGTGCATTTTTCCAAGTTGGCATATAGGTTGTTTTGCTGCAGAGTGCTCAAATCTTGTTGAATATGCCGCATGTGCTCCTCCCAAGTTTTGTTGAATATGAGGATGTCATCCAAATATACCACCTCAAAAGAGTTGGTGAAGGGCCTCAATACATCATCCATCAAGCTCATGAAAGTGGCTGGTGCATTTGTTAATCCAAAGGGCATGACCAACCATTCGAGGAGACTTTATTTATATTTGAAAGTTGTCTTCCATAAATTAGTTGTTTTGATGGGAACCTGGTGGTAGACAAAATTTAGGTTAATCTTGTTGAAGAAATTCCCCCCCTTGAGTTGGTTAAGAAGGTCGTCAATCCTAGGAATTGGGTACCGGTTCTTGACGGTGATTTTGTTTAATTCTCTGTAATCAATGCAAAGTTGCTAGGTCCCATCCTTATTCTGCACCAGTACAATGAGGATTCCGCAAGGGGAGTAGTTGGGTCTGATGTGCGTCTTTTGAAGAAGATATTGGATCTGACGCTTGATTTTGTCATTTTCCATCAGTGAGCGACGATAGATATTCATAAGAGGTGTACCGGGGATCAGATGAATTGTATGCTTGACTTGGCAGTGTGTCGGTACCCCGGTGGGTGAGGAGAAAATGTCTTTGTACACTTCCATGATCCCTTCCACTTTCTTCTACTGCAAAGAGAGGATCTTTGTAGAGGCCACGAATGTGGAGGTGACCTTTTTCTTACTGTGAGAATGGATCACAAAGAAGACGAACTTCTCGGTATTTGAAATGATCTTACTACGTTTCTTAGCATAGATTAAATAAATATCGGTATGCGGTTCTACCTTTGGTATCCTGTACAATTGTCTACCCAAAGTAATAATAACATTGCGGGGTATAGACTCATACACAACATGATGCTTCCACAAATATGGTTTTCCTAAAAGAACATCACAAAATTCAAGGGGAGAAATATCACACAATACCTCATCTTTGAAAGGCTTGATGTAGTAGGGCAGACGACAGTGTTGGTTGAAATAGAGATCTCTTTCTTGGCAAAGGTATTCGATTGTGTAGGTATGTTGGTGCAGTTTCGTGTACAGATCCAATTGCTTGGTGATCTCTACTGATATTAGGTTCTTTTGACTGCTGCTATCGACAATGAAATGAAGTGGAGCGCCCTTTACCCACATGTGAGAGTGAAAAAGGTGCTCCCCTTCCTCTGGTTCTTCTGGTTCACTCGGGTGGTCTTTGGTGGTAGTGACAGTGGAAGTGGGTTCAACATCAATAATCCACTTCCCTCCTTATGGATTTTATTCGGAGTCAGAATCATCCTCAGAATCATATGCCTACAACTCGACCACAAGTGACTTCTTGGAGTGACATTATTCAGTGTTGTTGTTGGCCCTTGGTTATGGAAGGGAGGTAAGATCGAGGAAGAAAAGGTCAAACATGAACTACGCGGGAGACACAGTGACTGTCACTGGGTTGAAGTAAGAAAAAGAGAAGAAAAGCCAGAGTGAAGTACGGAAAATAAATCCATTGGATGAGGATATTGAGGATGACAGATCAACAAGGAATATGGATCGAGGATAACACAACAAGGAGAGAAAGCCACCATTGGATTCTTTGGATCACCACACGAGAAGGGAGGAAAGATAGGCTGGAAAAGCCCTGAAAAGGTGGGTCAAGTTGACCTAGGGTTTTAGACACGTATGGTTTTGGGTAATTAGGGTTTTGACACCTAGGTTTCGACCTAAGGATGTCGGTGAGGGACTATAATGTATAAATAGAGGTCGAGAGGACCTAGGTCGAGTCGGCACTAGTGTTGGGTATTGATATTGATTGTTGTTGGTTGAGAGATTAATGTACTGTGAGAGAGAGGAGTGTTGAGAGTGAGAGCCTTCTGGTATTGTAAGATCTTCAGCTGGGTGTGAATATCAATTCCTGCAGTTGGGTGCGCAGGAAGGTGGGAGACAGAGAGAAGAAGAGAGAAGATGTGCTGACTAAGAGAGCAGATCAGAACTGTAAGCTTTATCTCAATATATCATAAGCACATTTCTGTGGACATAGCCCTAGAGAGAGGGTGAACCACGCATATTTTGTGTCGTATGTGTGATTGATGCCTGGATCTATGACATTGTTATACTATTATTTGCATTATTGTGTTAGATCAGATTTATAACTGCGCAGAGTAGATCTAGCTTATAAGAGATATATGAATGTTGCATTATTGTTGTATTAGTTCCACTTAATATTCCCCTGGTTGTAGACATCTCTATCCTACAACCCCCCTCTTAGCTGCTTCGGGTGAGGCTACATCTTCTTTGCAGGTGTTGCCGAAAGGGCCAGTAGCTAGCGCTTGTTGGTGTGCTCTTGGAGTGAACCTTGGGTCTGTCCCTGTGCCAAAAAATGGTTCCATTCCTGGGACCAAAATATTTTTAAGGGAATGTCAAGGTGGTTCCCATCGAAGGTATAGATTCAAAAGTGGATAGAGGATCAAGAGAGGGACTTCGCTGAAGCCCAAAACAAGAACCCTAAACTGAGTATTGAAGATTGGTTACAAAGATACATCTTCACCGACATTCATGAGATATTCTTTGGAGGAATCCACCAGGAGTTGTTTGAGTGGTTGGCTAGGTTAGCCGATACCCAGTTCAAGATCAGATCTAGACCTCGTGTGGTTTGGACACCATCACTGATCCAGAAGGTCAAGAGAGTTGACAACGTTGTATCTAGAGCAGTAGATCGTTGGTTTGATAGTACCATTGGAGGGTATATCACATAATTTACTGTTGATAGCGTAGAATCATATAGCCAAGCTGAGAGATACTTTTTCAAAGGACCCAGAGGAAAATTTTTGCACTTTCTGAAGGTGAGAATCAAGATGTTGTTGCATGAAAATAATGTCTCAAAGATACAGTAGATTGGCTGGACCTGAAAAGGATAATGTTTAGAAATTCAGATAGCGACAGAAACACAAAAGATGGACATATGCGCAGTGCAAGAGTATTCAGAGGGGTTCACCTTGAGAACTTGTTTAAGAAAAACTATGGAGAAGAGGGTTTCTACAATGGAGAAGAGGTAGATCTAACTGACGAAGAACATTCAAAACTCACCAAAATAGAAGAAGAGGAAGCTGAAGAACTTCACCAAAGTGAGCTACAAACCTAAATAACTACGTAGATTATTGAAGTAAGTAACATTAGTGTTTCAATAGCACCAAGCATCCAGAATAGCTAGAACCACCAGAGTCTTCAGAGTGTTGTTACTAGCAACTCAACCTATACTCAGACAGGAAGCCTAGGGAACTCTATTGCAGATGAGATGAGGCTCCCTATCTTCAGGGGATATGGATCTGAGGATCCTGATCAACATTAGTTCTTGTGTGAGGCTTTGTGGAATATTAAAAGTATCACTGACAAATCCATCAAGAGAACCCAATACAACACTATGCTAAGGGACCACGTGTTGAGCTGGTACATGAAACTTGTCCAAGGACTGGGGAAACCTAAGCCACTGAATGATATCAAGAATGCACTAATTGAAGAGTTTAAGAAACCTAATTTGGAGTCACAATGTATTACAGAGATAAAAGAGATCAAACAAAAGGTAGCATAACCTTTTTGGGAGTTCGACGAGAGATTGAAGACCCTAACAGGCCGATTAACTTTTCAGATCCTCGATGAATAGAACAAAGAATGGTTCATCATGACACTGTTACCATAGATCAAAGTCCCTCTGATGCAACATAAGATTGCATCACAGGCAGAAGCTTTGGATATCACCATGAATATTGAACCAACACCTATGGGAGAATCTAGCTTAGGCATGAGCCAGATCTTGAGCCAACTGACTAGTTTGTCTCTGTAGGTCGAGGATATGAAGAAGGACAAGGGGAAGGACAAAAGAGAAGATATCTAGTGTGTAAGATGAAAATATGAAGGTCATGATAAGGAATACTATCCCTTATTTCATGAGTATTTGGCCTCAGGAGTGTCGAGCCCCTTGAAGCAAGTTAACCTTCCCTAGTGCGATGTATGCAGAAATAGGCATCGCCCAGGTGAGTGCTATTACATGAATAAGTATGTTAATACACCCACAAACTTGTATTGCACATTCTATAAATCAGTGGGGCATGATGATCGATATTGTAGAGATTACGATCTCATGCATGAGAGGTCGAGGGACATATACAATATTCAAGGCGAAGTACAACAAGAAGGAAACACTCCGTAGTACAACTCTCAGAAGAGAGGAAACTTCAATCCTTGAAGTGGATATAGAGGACAAGGATGAGGAGGAGGTATGGGCCGAGGTCAAGGAAAAATAATATGTTATAACTGCGTGAATCCATGACACTTGGCAAGGGATTGTCAGAATCCTTGCACAACCTACAGTTATTGTAACTCTTTCGAGCATGTCATAGAAGAATGCCCGGTGCTACTGGCTATGCTTCATGAAAGACGAGTACCCCAAAAAATCCACAAGTGCAACTGATATATTCTGAACCACATGGAATAGACCCTAGAGTCATTTTTATTACTCAAGGAGGCATTGCTACAGGAGAATATAGAACAATCCAAAGAAAGATTGCAAAAGAGTCAGGTATCAGGAAAGGTGTGGAGAAGAATCAGGGTTTTGATGCAAGGAAGGAAAGAAAAATCTTCGAGGAAACAAGACAGGAGTTCAATGGGAACCAAGGATCCTCATCTAAAATGTGACCATAAATAAAAGAGTATTGAATGCCTCACGCATTTGATCAATCGGATTCACCGAAAGAAGGAAAAGAGGTAAGTAAACTCATCAAATTTTTGTACACTTGTCGTAAGTTAATTCAGGATGAGAATGTTGTGAAAGAGTTACAGAACCAAATAAGGAAGTATGATCTAGGAAAGGTATACCCCTTACTGAACAGGGAAGTACACTAGATTGGTAAGAAGAGAAGAACAAACAAAGAATTACATTTGAATGCTCAAATAGGAGAGTATGATATAGACTATGTGGTCCTCGACTTAGGGTCGGAGATCAATGTCACGATGAAGCAAACTTGGGCACTAATGGGAAAACTGAAGTTGATCTATTCCCCTATCAAGCTTAGAATGGCTAATCGACAAGTTGTCAACCCATTTGGATGATTGGATCATGTCCCTGTGGACATTGACAAATTTAGGACCTTTGCAGATTTTAAGGTAATTGAAATTGTTGATGATAGCTTCCCTTAACCTGCATTGCTAGGAATTGATTGGGCCTTCAACAATTCTACTGTTGTTGATTTAAAGAAAAGACACATGACATTTGAAAGAGATGGACTTAAGGTCATTGTACCCTTAGATCCAGATGAGGGTCCACAATATACAAAGCCTATCAGAGAAGAAGACCACGCATATGAGCTAGAAAACATATATAAATTAACAACCAGACATCGGGATTATATCAACCCTACTGTCGATGGAAATCTAAGTTGGCGAAGTGAAAATGAATGTTCATCAGATTCATAAGAAGCACTGGAGAACTAGCATAACCAGATATATGAAGTATCCATAAGGAGATGTGCTTGACTGGCTAGAGAAGTTCACTGGATTGGTACAACAATAAGTAACTTGCCTACCTTTGATGGTCTGAACCCTCTAGAAGCCTTCATCTCAGATTTTGAAACAAGTGTACCAACACAATAGAGGTTGTTGGCTATAGATGAGGCCCTAAAATATACACTAGGAAGATGGTGGGGGATGCACAAAAGCAATATTACAGACTGGACACAATGACAAACCTTGATGACAACGTGGTTCTCAGCACAAGTAGGAAGTTGCAAAGTGAGGTACACAGGTCAAAGCTTCCTAAAGAACCATGTGTGAAGCTACGAAGAATCCTGGAGTGACATTCCTCGAGAACAATGGGTACAAAGATTCATTAAAACACTGGATAGAACCCCTATTAACTGGTACCTTCAAGTGGAGCTGCGCCTCATCACTGCAGATTGGGAAGGTATGCTTCAGAATCTTGTAACCACCTTTTTGTTTGAAAGTGAATTTCCTTTAGTAGATCAAGAACTACAGATTGTGAGGAAGAAAGTATTTAAGGAGGCATATAGCCTCCCTTTGGAGCAAGAAGAGTACGAATGGACTGTGCCATTCCAGAAACTACAAGGATGTTACAACATTAATGTTGATGTAGATGATGATCCAAGGAAGGTAAACATTGCTGAGATAGAAGGCCATAGGTATTTGGAAGGACCAGGAGTTGAGTTGTCATTCATTGGACAACCAATCAAGATAAATAAAGTCAATATTGGGATAGAGGAGACACTGAAGCTTGTCAATGTCAGATATTATTGGGATGCTGCTACCATTGACAAATTACAGAATTACTGCACGAGTATCAGGACTTTCTTCCTACCAATTTCACTGATATGAAGGGTATAAAAGGACCTATGGGAGAGATGAGAATACCTTTGAAACCATATGCGAAGCCAGACAAGAAAATACCCTACAGATTGAACCCGAAATATAAGGAAAAAGTGAAGATTGAGCTCGACAGAATGTTAGAAGCAGGGATTATTGAACCTGACAAAGAGTCGGAGTGGATCAACCCTATGGTGGTGCAAGACAAGAAGACATGCAAGATCAAGATCTGTGTGGATCTCATGAATATGAATGATGCTTGTTTGTGTGATCCTTTCCCTACACCATTCACAGACGAAGTGTTGGATAATGCGGGAGGCCATGAGGTATATTCTTTTACAAATGGGTTTTTAGGATACCATCAAATACGGATTGCCAAGGAGGACTGCCAAAAGACCACAATTTCCATAGAATGGTGATCCTGCCAATACACAGTGATGTCATTTGGACTGAAGAATGCCCCAGCCATCTTCTCCAGGGTGGTGGTCGAAGCGTTCAAATAATTTTTGCATAAGTTTTTAGAAGCCTATTTTGATGACTGGACTGTTTTTAGTTTGCTAAAAAATCATATTGAATGTCTAAGACTAATGTTGTACAAATGCAGGCAGTGTCAAATTGCTTTAAATTTTAAGAAGTGCATCTTCTTCTCACCATTTGGAGTATCATTAGGACATATTGTATGCAAGCAAGGATTGTTGGTTGATCCATCAAAAATTGCAATTATAGTCGACTTAGCACCTCCTACTTTAGTCAAACAACCATGCACTGCGCTAGGACATACGGGTTATTACAGGAAATTTATCAAAGGATATGCTCAGATTACTGTGCCAATGGAGAATTTATTAAAGAAAGACTGTCAGTTTGGTTGGACAGATGAATGCCAACAAATCTTTGACACACTGAAACAAAAGATGGTAACTGCGCCCATTCTGGTCTTTCCGGATTGGAGCAAAGAATTTCATGTGCATGTCCATGCATATTCTATTGAATTAGGAGCAGTATCGCCACAACTTGGAGAAGGGGATATCAACCATCCATTAGCATTTTCTAGCAGAAATCTATCTACAGTTGAAATCAATTACACTACTAGAGAGAGAGAAGGATTAGCCATGGTGTACGCACTGCAAAAATTCTGCCATTATGTACTAGGAGGACACTTTAAAATGTTTACTGATCAATCTGCGCTGAAGTACCTAGTCAACAAGACAGTGTTGGGGGGGCGAATATGCATATGGCTTCTCCTGTTTCAAGAATATGATTTTGAGATCATAGTTAAGCCAGGAAGAATGAAAAAGGGACCCGACCACATGTCAAGGTTGGAACATGGCGAAGAACCCACCAGTCAAGAGGATACACTACCAGATGCAGAGTTTCTCTCCATTAAGAAGATGGATGGCCACTTCACAAACATAGTCCAATTCCTGTCAACAGGAATGGCTCCAAGTGAGTATACAATTTCCCATAAGAAACAACTAGTGGTGCGCGCTGCATACTTTTCACAGATAGTTGGTCAGCTATATAAGATGGGACCTAATGAGATACTAAGAATATGTGTGATGGAGGCAGAGAGGCTGCTGATCCTCACAGAATATCATGAAGGCATCGCAGGAGGACATTACGCAGGGAAAAAAACTACGTAGAAGGTTCTGCGAGCTGGACTTCGGTGGCCTACTTTACAAAAAGATGCTAAAGAGTATACCGGAGCCTGTGATGTATGCCATAGAGTTGGAAAACCATCCCGAAGAGATGAAATGACACTAGCACAACAAATGACTGTACAAGACTTTGAAAAGTGGGCCATTGACTTCATGGGACCTATAAACACACCAGGAAAGAACGTAGGAGCAAGGTACATTATCACTACGACATAATACCTGGCTAGATGGGCCGAAGCAAGAGAATTCAAGGACTGTAGTGCAACTATAGCTACGTGTTTTATATTTGATAACATAATAATCAGTTTTGGATGCCTTAAGACCCCTATGAGCGATCAAGGCACTCATTTCATCAACAAGATAGTTGAATCCCTGACTGAATAATTTGCAGTTCACCATTACAAGAGTACACCTTACCAGGCACAAGAAAACAAAACAGTTGAAGCATTCAAAAAAATCTTGGAGACAACATTGACAAAGATTTGCAGTGTGAACAGGGATGACTGGGATTTAAGAGTACCAACAATACTTTGGGATTATATAACCACTTGTAAGAAATTAACAATGTAGAACCCTTTCAAGTTGGTTTATGGTCTCGAAGCTGTTGTCTCGATGGATTAATTGGCACCAAGATTAATAATTGTTGCATTTACAGATGTGAATGATACTGGCACTGTTTGTGAGAGGCTTGCCCAACTGGTTGAACTAGAAGAAGACATATTTATTGCAGGATTCCATCAGCAGGTACAGAAGGAAAGAGAGAAGGCCTATCATGACAGACACATCAAGAAGAAGGAATTTAAGCAAGGTGATTTAGTATTGGTGTATGACAGTAAATTTATAAGACATCCAGGGAAGTTCAGAACTCATTGGCTTGGACCATATGATATTGCCTATGTTACAGAAGGAGGAGTTGCGCAACTGAAGACATTGAAGGGAGAATGGAAAGAAGGATTAGTGAATGGGAGTCGGCTAAAGTTGTATTATGCCAACCAACTACCTCGCAGCTCTCAGTAAAATCAAGGAGAAAAGGGCCTAGGTACCAAGTGTAGTTGAAACTGGGTACCAGACACAGAAAAGACAATCTACAAAAGAATGGGAAGCAGGCATAAAACAAAAAGTAAAGGTTGCACTACGCAGTCCAAATTCGAAGTGAAACGAAAGGATCAGATCTGAAGTGCCTCGGGACAAGTCACAGGTGAGTGTTGGGGGCCTTTTGGCCCTTGGTTATCAAAGGAAGTGAGTATCAAGGAAGAAAAGGTCAAACGCGAACTGCGCGGGAGACACAGTGACTGTCACTGGGTCGAAGTAAGAAAAAGAGTAGAAAATATGGAGCGAAGTACGAAAAAGAAATCCGTTGGATGAGGAGATCGAGGATGATAGATCAATAAGTAAGATGGATCAAGGACAACTTAGCAAGCAGAGAAAACCACCATTGGATTCTTTGGAGCACCGCGTGAGAAGGGAGGAAAGACAAGACCACGAAGCCCTAAAAAGGTGGGTCAAGTTGACCTAGGGTTTTAGACACCTAGGGTTTTGAATAATTAGGGTTTTGACCTAAGGTAGTGTATGAGGGACTATAATGTATAAATAGAGGTCGAGAGGACTTAGATCAGGTCGACACTAGTGTTGGGTATTGATATTGATTGTTGTTGGTTGAGAGATTACTGTACTGTGAGAGAGAGGAGTGCTGAGACTGAGAGCCTTATGGTATTATAAGATATTTAGTTGGGTGTGAATATCAAGTCTTGCAGCTGGGTGCACAGGAAGGTGGGAGACAGAGAGAAGAAGAGAGAAGATCTGCTAAATAAGAGGGCAGATCAGAACTATAAGTTTTATCTTAATATATCATAAGCACAGTTCTGTGGACATATCCCTAGAGAGAGGGTGAACCACATGTATTTTGTGTCGTATGTGTGATTGATGCCTGGATATTTGTCATTTTTATACTGTTATTTGCATTATTGTGTTAGATCAGATTTATAGCTGTGCAGAGTAGATCTAACTAATAAGAGATATATGAATGTTGCATTATTGTTGTTTTAATTCCACTTGATATTCCTCTGGTTGTAGACATCTATGTCCTGCAACCCCCCTCTTAGATGCTTTAGGTGAGACTACATCTGCTTCGCAAGTGTTGCTGAAAGGGACAATAGCTAGGGATTGTTGGTGCGCTCTTGGAGTGAACCCTGGGTCTGCCCCTATGCCAAGGGATTTTATGTTATTCACACCATTTTCATGTTTCGTTTTTCGTCTTTTCATTTCCCTTGTTCTGTGGCTTGGAATGGTTGTCCTAAGAGTGGCCATATTTGCGTTGTCCCTTACCATGTGGATTAGGGCCACCTTTCCCTGCTTTGGTTGTGAACAATTTTCATATTCAAACTCTCATCTCTTCTGCTTAAATTTATGCTCGATCTTGACAACATATATATAAGTCGTACCAAATGAGGAGATGTCCAGAAACTCCACTTTTGTTTGAATGTATCTATGCAAACAACAACGGTGTTTGAGCACTAGATGTTTCTTACAGTATTTGATACCCAATTTGGTGTGAAGGGTATGGAAAATATTGGTGAAATCTGGTACTATCTGGTCCCTTTCTTGACACAGGGTGGTCAATCATGTGTACTGGTCCTCGTAGCTTCTAATGGGGTAGTATTGTTCTTTAATGGCATCTCGAAAGGAATCCCATGTAGGGGAAACCACAAATATTGCATATTCCTCTATGGCCCTCTTATCAAAGTAAGTATCCCACCATTCCTGAATATGGGGGACAACCTTGAGAAGTGCAAAAGTAATATTTTCCCTATCGAAAAAATTTTGGACTGAAAAATACCCTTCGAGAAGATTCAACTATTTATCTACAACATCTACATCTACCAGTCCTTCAAATAATGGAATATCAAAATTTACTTGTACCTTGAATGGGGTTCCATGGATGCTTGATGAAGATGCTTCTCCTATGGGCATCCATCAAAGGATCTGTGCAAATTTGTCCATCATTTCATTCCTTTGTCGCATGAGGGATTCCTCGAGCCACATTGTAAAAGGATATCTTGCTCCATCATCTTTATTTTCATCCCCCATGGGTTGTTATTAGGCTCGGTATGAACGATATTGCAATGAATCGATTGGTTTGAGTCCCAACTTCTTGTACCTAGATCTTGTCGAGGACATCCACGAAGAAAAATAAATGAAGAGAAGATCGCTTTGATACCATTGATCCAGATTTAGGAGCAAAACAAAATGATTAACAAAATGAATACAATAAACACAAAGATATGAAGAACAACACCGATATCTAGTGAACAATATATTTTATTGAATAATTGAAATAGGATGAAACTGTAAAATTGCAGAATTGAAACACTTGCTCGAATTGTGGTAGTTATCTCTGAGAAGAGATGTGGCTGTTGTTAGCAATCAAATATACATGATATTTGTGAGAGTGTTTTCATAACCTTCTATATGATTTTTCATTTTCTAAGTCTTCTAGCCAGTGTCTTAATCTTAAGGTTTTTCATCAAGCTCCTATTGATTTCTTTTGCCTAAGATTGTCTTCTGACCTGCACTCTAAAAGTTGTTAGTATTGCTTAAAACCCTAGTTTTTACCTTTTTAGATTTGTAATTATAAACCCTTGCCAAATAAAAAGGGGTGTGTGCACGTGTCTTATTTTAATCCTATGCTAATACCATGTATCAACCATATGGTAACTCTAATCCATATCCCAAATCACAAGGCATAAACCAACACCTAATTCACACTGAAAATTAACTCTAGTACATATGCCTAAGTCTAGACTTGACTAAGCGCATATACCTAAGCCACAAGTCGACACATTGTTGATGGGCGAAATTGACCGTCCGTCAACTGAGAGAGTAGAACCAGTCCGGGGTTGTCTAATAACCCAAGCCGTTTGGGATGAACCACCCTGACGGGTTTAGCGGCTCCGTTAGCCGATATAAGTCCTAAGGAAACAAAAAAAGAAACACTACTCTAAACTAACTAATCTAACTAAAACTAACTATTAAACAAACTAATAAACTAATCTAACTAAAACTAACTATTAAACAAACTAAAACAAAATTAACTATTCTATATATACAATATACTAACTAATACTATACTAACTTTAACTAATTAACTATCTAACTACTAATAGAAATAAATCTTATTCACAAAATATACAATATTAACAATTTACAGATTTTAAATGAAACCTGAAAAAACTCATTAATTTTATGTCCTAAGACAGAAAGATATATTTTTTGTTGATTTTATAATTTTATGAAACATAATTTAAATAAAAACTAACTAAACTAAACAACTAAAATAATAATTCTAACTACAAATCTAACTAAACATATATCTAACTAAACTACTAATATTATACTAAACAAACTAATGAAAATAAATGACAAACTGACCTGGAGAAATGCTCCAGGTTTGTCTTGTGTATGATTATTTTCTCAGCTGATCGGAAGGAGGAAACCCGCACCGAATTATCCAAGAGATTCTCGTAAATGGTAAGTGTTGACCCAAAAATCTGCTCTGGGCTCAACATGGTGTTTTACACAGTTACTTCTCCATAAACTCCCCTTGGTGCTATGGTTCCAGTCAAAGACAGTGGCGGGGGTCATAGTTACTATGGCCTCTGCCCTTGAAAGAGTATCAGTTGGGTGCACTCAGGGATTTGTGGGCCTTCCCATGACATTTCTTCCTCATGTCAAGGCTATTCTATGCAAGGAGTACAACACTGCCAAGTGGTATGGATCGGGACAAGCTTTTCAACAAGCTATCATGAGCTCGATTCCGAGTCAGTATGACCCATATGAGGCACGCAAAGTCAAAGTCACCCGAACGGGCAAAACTAATAGCTGTAGCT
>ML833720.1:89887-102311 GCA_009831015.1 Picea engelmannii
TCTTGTTTAATTCTTGTTCATACCTTTACTATTTTCTTTCTAACCTTTTGCATTGCAGCTGTCATGACTAGAAGAGCCCAACTAGGCATGTAAGTGCTCGCTTTTTGCTCACTCATTGACGAAAAGAGCACGAACACTAGGCTCATGAGAGATGGAGCGTCTACTATGGCCTTCTTTATTGCATTAAAAGCTTGATTTTCTAGGGTTCCCCAGTGATATTGGGTGTCTTTCTTTATCAAATTCTGTAAAGGCCTGACCATTTCATAGAAACCGGGGACAAATCTTCTCACGAAGTTAATCTGGCCTAAGAAAGACTGCATCGATTTTTTGGATGTAGGAGGGGGAAGTTTCGCGATCGCTTGAGTCCTATCGGGGTCAATAATCATCCCTTCACTAGACACAATGAATCCTAAGAGTTTACCCTATTCTACTACAAAGATGGATTTTTTGGGATTTAAGGAGATGCCGTATTTACGACATCGCAGTAGTACGGCTCATAAGTGAGCTAGATGATCGTTTTTGTTTTTATAAAATACAGTCACATCATCTAAGTAAACTACGATGGACTGATTGATTAAGCCTCGGAAAGCAATGTCCATTTCTCTCTGAAAAGTGGCACCGACATTAATCAATCCAAAGGGCATTTTGCGATAAGCATAAGTGCCCCACGGGGTATGGAAGGTAGTTTTAAGTTGGTCTGGTGGAGACATTAGGACTTGGTTGTATCCCAAGAAACCATCTAGTAAGGATAGCCTCTCAGAACCAGATACCCGTTGAAGGATCTTTTCCATGGGAAAGACATGATAATTGTCTTTATCAAACTCTCTATTAAGGTTTTGGAAATCGACGCAGAGTCAAATTTCCCCACTTTTCTTTCGGACTGGGACAAGGTTAGAAACCCATTGAGTGTGCCTAACAGGAAAAATTATCTTAGCATTTAGGAGATTATTCAATTCTTTTTGAACGGTCGGTTCGAGCTTGGGGTGCATTTTCCTTAGTTTTTGTTGAAAGGGTAAGGTTTGGGGTTTCATCGGGATGACATGTTGTATGATGTTAAGGTCGAAAGTTTTAAGGTCATCATACGTCCATGCAAAGACATCTTTAAATTATTTGAACAATTTAATAAATGCATCTTTTTCTTGTTGAGAACATCCCAACCCTAGATTAATGCACTGAGGATTTTCATTAGTTCCTAAATTTACCTTTTCATAAGATAACGAGGAACTATTAGTTTTACAATTGACCGTCTTTTTAAATTTATCTTGAAAATCGTAAAACTTCTCTAATCTAACTATAGATTTAGGGATCGAGTTTACCATATCTGATGAAGATTCAGTTGTTCTCGGATGTGGTATTACCGTGAAATCGCGCAAATTGTCGTCGTGCATGTGTTCGTCTATCATCGTGCCTTGAAAAGTTTCTTCCATGTGCATAAAGTTAATAATCTGCTGATCATCGTCAAATACTCTCCAGTTCGTGATGTTGTTGGGAACGGATGGCCGAAAAAGCATCTCAACGGAGAATGCATCTGGGGACAAGCCTTCTGCAGGAAGAATTTTAGAAGCTACATTAGCTAATAAATCTGCTTCAGAGTTATTCAATCTAGGAATAGAATTTATATTGAAAGCGAAAAATTTATTCATTAAATTCCATACCTCAGACTGGTAGCTTTTGAGATGCGGAGACAGACAGTGGATAGAGTCTCTTACCTGTCTAACCATTATTTCAGAGTCGCCAAAGACGGTTAAATTTTGAATGTTCATATCCAAAGCTTTTTTGAGACCTTGCAGTAAAGCCTCATATTCTGCAGTATTGTTAGTACATTCAAATTCCAACCTACATGCCATCAATGTTTTGCTACCTGTCGGATCGATAATGACGTAGCCTGTGCCAGCTCCTTCATTGGACTTTCACCCGTCGAAATACAGAGACCAAATTTGATTTGCATTGGGTACATGGGACCTTTGCGTGGAAGCTGTTGGCTGCATATATGCTACAATCTCAGACTGCTATTTAGGATTGGTGATAGGTGAAGCCTCGACCATGAAATTGCCGAAGAAGGTGTCCATCCCTTGTACTTCGGGTGCATCAGCAGGAGGTGTATACGGTTCGTTGGGATCGTTCAAATCTGTGAACGTGAACTTAAGGTAGCGCTCACGATTTACTTTGATTTTATTAGGATTTCTGTTTTCTGGAAGCCATAGATGGGACCAATCTGTCGCGAAATAACCATGTAGCTGTTCCGACTAGTCCCTGCTTAAAAACAGACCATACACTTCTGTAATATCCACAACGATTATATCAGTAACTTGATGAACCTTGGGGTTAGACGATAATCTAATAAGCACATTCTTTAGTTCGCCTATAACTTTGACATTTGTCTGATCAAGTTGTATGACTTTCAAAGTAGATGGTTCAACTTCTACGTTTATCTTTTGGAAAACAAACCAAGGCATCACATTGGATGACGCCCCTGAATCTACCATACAATTCTGCACGTTTCTATTAAATATCTCGAAAGTTAAAAGGAATGGAGGTACATTTTTGCGAGTACTAAGAGTAGTAGTTTGTGGATTTTTACTCGCAGTTTCTACGACTACTTTATCTACATTATTTACATTATTTACATTACTTACAAGAAGGCTTCCTTTATCTTGAGGATCGAGATTGTTTTTAGTGGAAGTCTTCTGGGGAGATTTGTTCTTCACAACCTTGTTACCATTAGAATTACCATTTTTTCCATTCTTTGAGATATTTTGTAACATTTTTTGAAGCAGAAATGGAAATTTCAATAACTCATATATAGAAATGTTAGCCCTTAACTTTTTAAGATCTTCAACTACATCATAATCTAAGTTAGGGTTCACATTACTCTGTTTAGTCTCAGCTGATTTAGATTTCTTTGGAGGAGAAGTTGTAGTGTTTTCGGTAGAAGGTTTGTTTGTTGTCTTACTTCTAGTATTATAAGGATGAACTGTCTCGAAGTTAGCTTGAAATATGCTATCAGAGAAGTGTCCAAAAATGTTTGGAGAAGACTCTTCTTCTTGAACTGTTTCTGGTTCAACTACCTCCTCAGGAATCTCAGGAGGCATCAAATTATCTTGGGCTTCTAGAATTGTTTGAAGGGCACATTGCAGACTTTCTAGATTAAGGCCTTTGGTGGTTGTGTTAGGTTAGTTATTGGGAAAAGGCTTCCGGAACGGGGGTTTGTAAGGTCCTTTGCTCGAGGAAGCTTCTTTGGTCAACCTTTTCAAGTCTATAACTTGATTTGAATTTTTTTGAAAAACTTTGGTTAAGTTTTCTAAATCAGAGTTTTCAGGTTGTGTTTTACTTTGAGTGGGTCTGGGAAGAATTTTGATCTTCTTTTTGGAAGAAGCACTAGTCTCAGTTTCATTGCTAGTAGAGTCTTTAATACTAAGTATGTCCTTTTTGATCTGGTTGGCCTCCTCGAAGGATTCTAACAACGTCGCTTTCTTAGATCGTTTAACCCAAATAGCTATACTTTGATGCAAATATTTAGTGTAGTATGCTATTATAAGACTCTCGGCAGGCATAGAATCTGCAGGGATTCGGTTTTTGAGTGTTAGAAATCTTTGATTAAAGTCTTTAACTTTTTCTTTTGGGTTCATTTTTAAGCTAGAAATATCCATGACTAGGACTTCCAGAGGCTTACCGTCTCCAAACTTTTCCAAAAAGCATGACTCAAAATTTTCCCAAGACATGATGGTATGGGGTTGTTGGGCAAAGTACCATGTGGATGCATTACCCTCGAACGTATACGGGAACAACCTACATGCAATGTCTTCATGTTAGACATTGCAGAGTCTTATGGCTAACATAAATTTTTTGATGTGATCTTCAACGATCTGTTTTGAATCAGGATCGAACTTGGGAAGCCATTTCTTCGGGTGTTTAGGTAAAGGATGCTGAGCTCCAGGTATGGATACGACATCCTGATCAAGCCAGGGTCTAGAAGGGTTGTTCTGATTTTCCATTGGGGTAGTGGGTGTGGAAGGTTGAGAAGGGGAATTGCCTTCGTCAGAGGAATCTCCTTTAGAAGAGGAAGGAGATGATGGAGGTGGTGAAGGGGGTATCCCAGATCCTCCTGCAACAGGATTTAAGATTGGATCTGAAGGTTTCACAGTGAGGTTAGTGTCACCTAATTGTTCTCTGATATCAGAGAAGTCCAAAGGTTGGCCCCATGGACGGTTTGGTTGCCTCAAATGGGCTAAGGCACTATGTGTTTTAATAAGAGATTGACGGACAATCTCTTGTATGTCACCACCTGTAGGATTAGGGGTTGCTGGCTCAACTGTGATTTGTGGATTGTTGGTTGAAGTGGTTTCTGTTTGAAGGGGAATATTATCGTTTGAACGACTTCTAGTCACTATATGTGAGCGATTAGGTGGTGGAGGAGTCTTGCGACCACCTCGTGCCATTAATTAAATTCAGGCCCTCCTTCTAGCGCCATTTGTTGACGGGCGAAATTGACCGTCCGTCAACTGAGAGAGTGGAACTGGTCCGGGGTTGTCTAATAACCCAAGCCATTTGGGATGAACCACCCTGACGGGTTTAGCGGCTCCGTTAGCCGATCTAAGTCTTAAGGAAACAAAAAAAGAAAAACTACTCTAAACTAACTAATCTAACTAAAACTAACTATTAAACAAACTAATAAACTAATCTAACTAAAACTAACTATTAAACAAACTAAAACAAAATTAACTATTCTATATATACAATCTACTAACTAATACTATACTAACTCTATCTAATTAACTATCTAACTACTAACATAAATAAATCTTATTCACAAAATATACAATATTAACAATTTACAGAACTTAAATGAAACCTGAAAAAACTCATTAATTTTCTGTCCTAAGACAGAAAGAGATATTTTTTGTTGATTTTATAATTTTATGAAACATAATTTAAATAAAAACTAACTAAACTAAACAACTAAAATAATAATTCTAACTACAAATCTAACTAAACATATATCTAACTAAACTACTAATATTATACTAAACAAATTAACGAAAATAAATGGCAAACTGACCTGGAGAAATGCTCTAGGTTTGTCCGGTGTATGATTATTTTCTCAGCTGATCGGAAGGAGGAAACCCGCACTGAATTATCCAGGAGCTTCTCGTAAACGGCAAGCTGCAGTGCTCTTTGATATAATTACAAGACATAAAATTTACAACAATCGTATGATTTATAAATCTTCACATTTAGATAAATCTGTATGCAAAGACTTATACAAAATAATTTAATTGATGAAGAAGAGAAATCTGTCATTCATTAACTGAACAACGTAATTGCTGTATTTTTAAAGTAATGAAAGAAATCAGACATGGATCACGTTAATTAAATCACATCATTCTGCAATAGACTATGATAGCTAAAGTAGTCTATAATCAATTACAAATGACATGCATAAACTTGAAACAAAAGATTGATATTATGAAAGAGAAAGCTGTAGCAGAACATCAACTTCTGTCTCAGTTTGTATCAGGAATCCATAGCCTGGTTCTCCCACAAATGAGGATGCCCCTTATTACAAAAATAATAAGTATTTAAAGAGCTTCCACAGGGTAAAACATCCTTGTGGAAGTTATCAAAACTGTTTACATAAAATCTAGGAAGATCTCCCAAGTCTGACTAAACTAGGAATCTAAAATAAAACTAAAACACACAAATATCCCCTAGACTGTCCATTATATCCAATGCAATTCGGATGTACCTGAAAAGGTTAAAAAATGGACAAGTTAGACGGATCCTTTATTGATAAAATGATAAAAATCTAATTCTATAGACTAGCTATAGAATCTTGCGATTTTGTAGCTGGTCTAAATAAAACACAGAATCAACATTAAAATCAATTCAAATCTTTTAAAGAATTAAATTCACTTAACATCCAATAGCTATTTGAAAACGAATCATTCAAATTGAAATTGTCATACCATTCGAAATCAAACAGGATCAAGATCAATCAAATGACTACAGAGATACGTGTACTCTGTTTCGTTTGTTACCACAAAATCGGGTGAACAAAATCATAATCAAACAGTTATGAAATCGTTTCATATCAAACTGAAATCAATATAATTAAATCAAATCGCAGGCAATTGTTATGCTGCATCATAGACAGGAGACACGATAGAATCCAAACAAGCTCATTTTCAAATTGACATAACTGTAAAATGATCCATGCCATGAGCGAATTAAACCAAAACTGGCGCGTAAATTACCACAAACGAAATCGTAATGAGATCACTTAATTGGTAATAGGGTTCGTGAGAATTATCCGATCATTTGTTATTGCTATTTGGGGCAAACAAACTCGATTGAAAATGAACGAAATCGTTCCTTTCAAACGAATTATAACCGGATTTGATAGAGATAGCATATGTTGACCAATTCGTTTTGCAAATTTAAAATCAAACAGAGAAACATTTATGATACGAATCCAACTCATGAAAATGATCGAACTAATTGAAGATACAAATCAATCCAATCGAGCGAATCGAACAGCTGGATTTTAACATAGTCATTGTGAATCAAAACCATTCCATGATTCGGGCGCGAATATCATTTTCACAGCCTAAAATGAGAGTATCGTTTCCATAAAAACAGAGTCGTTTTTTCCAAATCAGAGTTGAACAAAGTTGTATTCCTGTTTTAGAAAATTATATGACACATCGTATTAAAAGATCATAACAACCAAACTCATGAAATCGTTTGACACTCACAACATACAAACTAACCATAACGAAATCAAATCAAAACATAATCATATACTAAATCTAGCATGAAAAATTTCCTGTTCAAATTGGATACAAACGAATCCAATCTAAAGCAAACCATCAATTTCGTTAACTCAATCAGACAAACGATCAAATCAAATCCAATCGAAAACCAATCAAATCTGATAAAAATCTGTCAGTGACTAAACTGGGAATGAGAAAATTCTGTATTCAAATCAAAACTTCATTTATTTTTAGCACCGCGAAAACAATGCACAGGATGAACAACATTATGACAGAGCCAATTCAAAGGATAGACAGAACTATTCGAAAACCAAACTCACATCATTATATTAATCCTGGTCATTGACAAAACGAAAATGATATCAAAATTCATACCTGTGTGGTGAGCAGACAGCTTGATCATGATAATTTGGAGTTGACCATGACTGTGGCTGTTTCAACATTCTTGAAAGTGATGGAACTAGTGGTTCTCTGCTTCCTATCAGTTGCTTGAAGTTTGTCTCTTTGGCTGGTCAATACTGCAACTTGATTTTCCAATGATTGGATTTTCGATTGGAGTAGGGGAACATCGATGTAGTATCGTTCCAACCACAAATCACATTGGTCATAGGACGAGTGTGTTGGCTTCGAAAGTGCAGGTGAGGGTTTAGTTACATTGTCGAGGGTTTCGTTAGGTAGTTTGATCCCAGGGTAGCTAGGATTATTCTTTAGGCAATGGGGAAGATTGGAGACGAAATCATAAGGTGGCAGGGAGCAAAAACCCTATGAGTAAGGGTACTCACTGGCTAGGAATATTTCTATGTCAGAGTCTGAATCCTCACTAAGGAATATGGGCTTCTGCTCAGTAGTGGGTTTAGGTTTATTCCTATCCATCCTCGAAATAAGCCGAGCGTTCTTTTTACCCTTGGCATTAACAGTAGGGTTTTCCTTGGCCTTTTTTCTCACATGCCTTTTTATAGCCTCGACCTTCTTAGTTATAACGTCTGGTAAGTCAATATCAGGGTCGACCGAAGTCTTAGGAGAGGGCAGTAGGACATGGAAGGGCATGAGTGGTCTGACCTTGGTTTCATTCACCACAGGCTTGTCAATTTGGACAGGGTCTATATCATCAAAACCATTTCGAGCGATAAAAGCTCACCAACTATCACCGTGGATACTTAAGTAATAAACAATGATAAGTTTAATAAGTCCATGGTGGAACAACCTACTATCAGCCTTCTCCCTTTTAAACCTTTTCGACATTTTATATAGGCTACGCTGGAAGTAAAAGGGCATATTCAACGAGTATCCCATAAAATTCATTAACAAACGTAGGTGGTAGAGAAAGACGAGGTCATATCGACCCTCACAGGTCACAAATTGTTTGACTATTATCAAAAGGTCATGCCATCGTGGTTTAAGCATGGATATGGGCATACCTCTGTCACAATATGTGACCTTTCGCGAGACGAACAGAAGTGGCCATGGAACCTCTTCCACTTTCGAATTTTTGAACCAATGCTGGCCCGTGGCAGGTAACCCTGTAGAAGAACTGATAAATTCCTCATTGATTTCCAATTGAATGTCACCCACCTTGGTTCTACAGCCCCCGAAAGTCAGGACGAACTGCTGTGCCACAGCTAGATTAAAACCCTCAAACCTCTGCATAAAGGTGAGCCAACCGTTATCCTCCAAATCTTTCCGGACATTGTCGAACAATAGCAAATCTTGGATACCGTTTGGCTCGATTCGCACCACCGGTGCCATGGATCCCAGCACATGGTGAAAGAGATAGGGTTTGGGTCATAGCATACACAGGAGCAGGGTGCACGAAGGGTTATCCGAGCGAGCAGAGGTAAAACAGGGATAAGGGATAGACATTAATGTCATCGTGCGAAGGTGGTGGAGCTTATCTCTGCCATGCATAATAGTTATTGCCAAGGTACAACCGTCGGCTTATAGTTGTTCTACCTATTATAGTATAGTTCAACAATCATGTCACTTGGCCGACCAATGGAACCAATGGTAAGTGTATAAACCAATGCACGCAATCAACGTTATGCCATAGTTTTAAAACACCCAACATACGAATTGAGACCAATACCAAATTTTTAGCCGTGTGCCAATGTATTGTAACAACTCATATCAAGAGCTTAACCAACGTGCTAATGGGTTTTCATATAATCAACATGCCAAAACATGAACATAGGTATCAATTAAAAGATATATATAAAGGATTTAACCATAACACCTATGTATTTTCACGAAACTAATTGTCAAGTAGATCAAATCAAAGAACATATAAATCCAAATGCTAATGCATCACAATTCAATGAGACAAAGTCACACAATCAATCTAAGAATGTCCAAAGAGTACATATCAAAAGTTTTGTCAGCTGCATAATGATAAGTGAAATGTAAGCGCAATGGGCATATCAACAAGAAGGATAACGACAGTTCAAATAATGATTTTAATGCGACTACGAAAGACCAAGTTTTCACGCTTACAGTCGTGAAAACAACAACGAAGGTAAATGTGCAAATGCCACAAAAAATAAAAGTGTCGTTTATTTGAAAATTGCGACGAGAAATTGATGTTTGCAAAACATTATTGTAGGTAGCTTATAAGATAGTGGAAAAATGTGAATTGGCTGCCAACACACATAAAGCCATATATCAATCCATAGATCAAGCCATTAATCAAGCTACATGTCAACACACCAAGCATAGCGCTAAGCTCCTCCTCAATTCTATATTAATGCACCGTCAAAGTTATCTCTCCTGTAATAGTTTGCTTATGAGAAAACATGCAATTGCTCAGGTGGACTGTAATTCAATTATCTAACACAACAAACATTGTCCTTTTCATTAGGAAAGTATATGCATCAATATCAGTGGGAAAAATGAATGAAACCACTCGTCCTTGTAGTGGTAATGAAGTGGCTGAATATTATCAACAACATAAAGAAATGCTTGATAGATTCACAAAAATAGATACATTTGTTGAGCATGGATATTTTCCTGGTTGTGCACAAGGGTAAATACAGTGGAAATGTGTGAGTGTAAATACAATAACAGAAAATAACTACTCTACACATGAAGAATTGCAACAGTTTCAATCAAGCAAATGAATAATGTTTTGGAGATGGTATTCTCAATTGTTAAAAAGTGTCATCGATGATGAATAAGCCTGATGATATAAAAATGAAGAAGACTTGAAATCTTGAAATTATTGCAATGTAAATGTTATGTGTTTAAAGCAAATGGATCAATTTTGCAACACATAAATTAAGGGATTACTCATGAAAAATACACATAGACAATAACATAATAAATGAACATAAGCACATAAACACAACAATTGATAAAGGAGTTCACCCCTCTGTTGGGCTAGATCTCCTGGTCCAACTTCCAATGGATCATTTATTATTAATTTCTCAAATTGCTCAAAAACATGCCTTACAATGCTCAAACTGACCAATCGACTGCTCCAATGGCTTCAGAGCGTCCAAAAATCCCTAGTTGGGCTCTTTTGGTACCTCAATTGGTCGAAAAACAAAGAAGTTAGGCCTCTTGGAAGTCCCCCCTTCAAGCTTGTTGTCTCTGCATCTACAAATCACACCCTTGTCAAATGAACCTGGCACACACGCAATATATAGCGTAAAAAACCAGCACCGGGTGCAGTCGCGCCAATGGTGCAAACTATAGGATGGTTATGGGCACGCCAGCCCCTAACCGCCTAGCACCTGGGCACATGGGTCATATGACCGCGCGCATTTGGCAAAAAGGGATTAAACCGTTACAACTGTTTTAAACCAAAACTTAAGCCCCTCCGCACTCCGGTTATGGTCATATGTCCTAACAAGACCACAGGCTACGTATTAAAAACCCCGTTCCAACCATTGGTTGCATGGTATATGGTATGGGCATATGTAAAAACATAAATGACCGCGGGTCGGGGCTAAGCCCCAACCCGTCCCCCCTGCCGTTTATTACATCGTGTAAATTCAAATACAATAAAACACACATATGTAATAAGAAACAATCGACGATACAATGGTCGAGCGGATGCCGTGAAGACTTTACATGATGGGGAGGTTCGGGGGTCGAACCCCACGGACTCCAATACATTTTAATAAACAAAACAAGAAACCAATACCGGGGTGCCACGTGGCAGCCCATGACTGGGCCACGTGGCACCCAATCATTGACCAAAAAACTACCACGTGTCGACATAGGATTCATCCAACGTATGCCAACTAGACTCTGCCACATCACCTCTTCCATGTCAGCGTACGGTCGTACGACCCTGCCACGTCAACCTATACAGACTGTACGAACTGTACAATTAGCGTCCTTTTTTTGCATGTTTGACTTTATGAACAAATTGCAATATCTCTTGCTCCCGATGTCTGTTTGAGACGAAACGAGTTGCGTTGGGTTCGAAACAATGAGGCCTACACTCTTGTCCGGTTTGAAGTGATTCCGAGCACTTTGAATTTTTGAGCAAAATTTGATCCCCTGATCACACCTCCCCATTGGGAAGATTTAAGACCTCCAAAAGACTATTTTCAGTCTATGTGAAGATGAGGGTAAAGTTACCTCACCCTTCTAACCTCAATCCACTTGGCCTTGCTTGGATTCGTCCCTTTAAGACCAACTCGAAGATACTCCACATTTCCTCGTTTTGAAGTTAGCATTCTCTTGTCAAGGATGGTGTCTTCCTGCAGTTCTGTAAGATAATATGGAGAAAAATCATCTATGGAAGGAATCTGAACATGCTCTCCCTGATCATCAATCAATGGAGGCTCATACAACTTCAAATTCTCAACATTAACAACTGCATACATTTGCATATAAGAAGACAAATCTAAACGAAAAGCATTGTTACCAATCTTGTCGATAATCTTGAAAGGACCATATCGAATCGGTTTCAACTTTTTACCTTCTCCTTTAAGCCTCTCCTTGCTGATGTAAAGCCAAAATTCATCTCCAACTTGGAAACTGTGATCAACACGATGCTTTTCATGTCTCGTCTTGTAATTGGCCTGACTCTTTTCCAACTTCTCTTGCACCACTTGATGTATCGACTGAATTTGTTCAATAAACTTCTCTGCCCTATCAATGTCATATTGACCATCGACAACAATATCTTTCCCAAAGATAAAATCTAAAGGAGACTTGGGAAAATAGCCAAAACATGCTTCAAATGGCGACGTTTGAGTCGAAGAGTGCTTAGCTCGATTGTATGCATGCTGAATGTAGTGTAAATGTTCATCCCAAAGTTTAGGATGCTTGCTGCAATAAGCACGAAGAAGATGCACCACTGTACGATTTACCACCTCTGTCTAACCATCTATTTGCGGATGAAAATCTGTTCTCTTTTTCATTTTGGTATCCATGAGTGCCCATAAACTTGACCAAAAACTTCCAACAAATCGAAAATCCCAAATAATGGACTTAGGCAATCCAAAATGCACCCAAACATTTTGAAAGAACAACTGTGATGTTTGTTCTGCTATTACCTGATTAGTACAAGGCATCAAAATACACATTTTGCTAAATCGATCAACCACAACATAAAGATAATCATGACCTCGTCTCGACATAGGTAAACCACCTACAAAATCCATGGAAATACTTTCCCAAGGTCGAGAAGGAACTGGAAGTGG
>ML833720.1:113405-131963 GCA_009831015.1 Picea engelmannii
TTAGAACACATCACCAAAAGACTTCATCCTCCCTTGAAATTCGGCCTTCTTTTACTTCTTCTTCCCTCTGAAATTTGACTTGTATCAAATGAATGTATAATGATGTTTATTTATACCATTTATGTCACTTCCTTTTAACATTAGGGCCGACCTGACACTTTCTTATTTTGTAATTATTTTCTATAATTATCTTCAGGGCCTACATGTAAAATTCACTTTGTCATCTTCAAAAATTCATTTCTCCTCAACCATGAGGATCCACGTGACTTGACACATACCACCAGAAACAACATGATGTATACTATCCATTCATGTGTGTTGTATATGCATGTGCATTTTCCTTCTTGTCCAAATACCTTTATCAATCTTGTGGTCCAAAACCCATGACTAGGGTTGACATCAATGACAACAACCGACAACAACCAATCTTCCAACAGCTATCACCTCATCTCTTCATTGATAGACTTATCTTATGAACATTTTATTCCTATTGTAATTAGTCATTCACATGCACATTATTGTGTATGTGATTCTACTAATATAATAAGCGATTCTTCTTACTTTCATACTTTGATTTAAACCTTTTGAACAATATAGTTGAAATCCTTTCATCTTTGAGTAGATTCATGTGTTTTTTGAGTAAATGAGAGCATATTAAGTCATATGACTTGATTCTATTTCCCACACATTATTGAATATTTAAGGTACCAAGCTCATTCCCTTCACATTCAGGGAAAGACTCCTAGAGTGATAACAACTGCTACACGCATCCATCTAAGAAGAATGATTACAATGAGGCTCCAGAGGCCTTTTTGATATTACTCATGATATCCAAAACCATAGAAATCCAAAAACCTAACCCTATGAGATGAAATGACAAAATTTATGTGGGCCCATATGGGTAAGTTGGTACCTCAACTTCCCAGGGTCGTAAATTTTGCATACGACCTCCAGTTTAGGTGCGTAATAGCCCATTGGAAAGGTATTTTAGAGAACTACACATTATACCCTCAAACTCTGATGCTTTCTATAGTTTTACTATTGCGAGCCAAAAAATCATTTTTGAGGGCCCCAAAATTCCCCTGGAATTACAACAAGATGTGCTGACACAAAAGCATACAAAATAAGCCAATTGGATTAGGTGGGAGGCCACTATTATCCCCTTGGATAATGTGTAAGGCTTCAAACAACCCCAGAAGTGTAGAACCCACAATTACAAAGAAGCATAGAAGAACGTGTTGAACACAAAAATTTCAAGAGGAGCTAGTTGGAATAGGTGGGTGGCCACCAATATCCACCTGGATCAGGAAATATTCCACCCAACATACTATTGTGATCTAATATATCCACCAATCCACCAGAAGTCCAAACCTACCACACCACCGAGCTACAATATCTCACAACTGCTCATCTGGATAGTCTGCTCCATCTCTCAAACTAGAGACCATCTGACCTGTTTCCACTTGCAACTGTCACTATAGCTCCTTCTCGGACCTATCACTTGTGACGTGCCTCGAACAAGAACAAGAAAAATACTCCTCCAATGTTGTATCCAAAATGTGTCTCAAGATGATTCCCTTCTCTTTAGATCCCAAGCTCTTACACCATCTCAATTTTCACATACACTCTTAAGCGACAAATTTCAGATTTGAAAATTTGCTTCATAGTGATCTATCAGTAAAACCCTAGTTGTTATCACTGAACAAATTTACATTGAAATTATTAGCTGAAAACATATGTAGTGGAAACAACAAGATCAAAGATGAATCATTGATACACAAGAGACACACTAATTATGTTTTGTAATATTGTTAATATAATAAATCTCAAGGGAAAAACCATCCCTCCTGACCAATACAATATAACCAAAAATCTAAGGACAACCTTGTCCTTTAAATTCAACAAAAATTGAGAACACATTTTTTTTCCAATATACAAATAAGAAAAACAAACCTCAGCAATATATGGAAATCTCCTCTACACAAGAATTTGTTGTAGACCACTTGTACGGCCTGTTGATGTCATGTGCCAGCCTGTACGAATCTATACCTACCTAGAAACTTTAGTTACGTGATTAACCAATTGGAAACCCATAGACATTCGGTGTTTTCTTCACTGCAAATCATGTATACCCTATACGCAGTTCATCCTTCTGCAACTCGCATATATACACATTTCATCCTCCTACAAATAATGTATTGAAAACCATTAGTAGAGATCATAAATATGAATGCTCGAAAGCATATTTTTAACTAACCATGGTGCTGAAAACGAGGAACAGATGAAATGAACGCAATGATCAAGAATTGTGGTGAAAGATGAAAGACAGGGAGTGAGCTACAAAAAATATTGGTTAGTTAGCAACGCTCATTTTCAAATAATAATTTGACCAGTAAGCATGGGACAAAGCACAACAAGGAAAGGCTATGGAGGCATGAGTGAGGAGGGTGGTATGTCATGCCGAGATGGTCATGGAGTGAGTGGATCTTAGTGTCAATTCATGGAGGGGATCAAAACATAAGTCATGAAAAATGAACCTAGGCCAACATTTCATGTGAGGAACAAATTTTGAGCTATGACTTAAAACTTTATTTATCAAAGTCATCTAAGTGCTCATCTGAACAATCCCAAGTTATAGTTGGACACTCATTCTAGGCCACTCTAGACCTCCTCAACTCACCTTTGTAGTTTCCTCATCCTCTTGGGTCAATTAACTCATACATCGCCATACCTCGACAATGTGAAAATATTTGGCACAATAAAGACTCTATCTCATCAACCTGCTAATTGTCTGAAGCCATCTTGTATGTGTCAAAGAACATGAGTTGTACCCATCGTAACTCACCATGAAAAGTCATTAGAATTCCATCCACAGGGTTGGAAATGATCTAGATTTAGGAGCAGAACGAACTGATTAACATATTGAATACAATAAACACAGAGATATGAAGAACAACATAGATATCCAATGAACAATATCTTATATTGAATAAATGAAATAGGCTGAAACTGTAAAACTGCAGAACTAAAAAACTTGCTCGAATGGTGGTAGTTATGTTTGAGAAGAGATGTGGATGCTATGCGCATCCATATAAGAAAAATGAAACAATGAGGCTCCAGAGACATTTTTGATATTACTCATGAATGCCAAAACCCTAGACATCCAAAAACCTAACCCTAGGAGATGAAACACCAAAATTTATGTGGGCCCCTATGGGTAAGTTGGTACGTCAACTTCTTGGGGTTGTAACGATTTCATATGACCTCCGTTTTAGGAACGTAATATCTCATTGGAAAGGTATATTAGATAAATACACATTACACTGTCAAAATTTGATTACATCTACAGTTTGACTGTGGTGGGCCAAAATAAGTTTAGGGCCCCAAAATGGCCTTAGAAGTACAACAAGATGTGTTGACATGAAAACATACAAAATAATCCATTTGGATTAGGGGGGAGGCCAAAAGTATCCACCTGGAATATATGTAGGGATTCAGACAACCCCGAAAGTGTAGAACCCACAATTACAAAGAAGTAAAAAAGAATGTGTTGAACCAAAAACTGTCAAGAGGATCCAGTTGGAATAGGTGGGTGGCCACCAATATCCACCTAGATCAGTCCTTCCACTTTAGGAAGAAATGGTATCCATTGCATTGATTTCCCCCATCAAGTGAAGAAAATTCTATTGATTTTGGCCCCGGGTGAGCCACTTTCCTTGGTGTAGGAGTTGCCCTTCTTTGACAACCAAATACAACTGGATCCTCTGTTGGCGAGTGCCCTTGACCTGTGTGTCCACTATCTGATCAGTGGATGATTTTTCCATGCAGTCAAGGTCAAACCCTATTGGTGTCAGCTATTCTGCGATCTCTGAGGTGTCCAATAATGGTGGGAAATATGGCCGAAGGAGGTCCACATTGAACACTGGGTGAAAGCCAAGGAAGGGTGTAGTGTTGGACTCAAAATCATTTCTACCCATAGCCTTGGTGATAGTGTAAGGCCCATAGCAAAGTGGGCAGAGCTTTCGATGGGGCTTGGTAAGACACTCCTTCTGCAAATGTAACCAAACTTTGTCTCCAACCTAAAACTGGTGTGCTACCTTGTGTTGATCATGGCACTGCTTGTTCTTAGCATTGACTTTTTGCAAAATGTCATGGACCTGTTGGCAGATGTGCTAAATCTGCTCAATGAATCTGGTGGATTTTTTGGTCTCAGACTGAACATGGGAAGATTCTATCTGTGTGGTGGAAAGAGGTAGTGCAATGTCAATGGGACCTAAGGGTTGGAATCCCAGACCCACCTGAAATGGGTTATGGCCGATGGAGCTATGGAGAGCCTTGTTGTAATTGTTGTGAACATAGGGGAGAATCTCATCCTAGTTACACGGATTCTTAGAGTTGTACATGTGCATGATGTGCACAATCATCTTATTGATGACATCTGTTTGGGGGTGGAAAGAAGTGTATTTATTGAGCTTGGTGTCCAACAATGACCAGAGACTCGACCAAAATGTGTTGAGGAATTTGTTGTCTCGGTCATAGATGATGGTTTGTGGTATGAAAAAATGGACCCACACTCATTCGAAGAAGAGATTGGAAATATTTGTTTCTGTGATATTCTTCTTGCAGGATGTGAGGATGGACATATTTGAAAATCGATCAACGACCACAAATAAAAAATCATTTCCTTGATTGTTGGACAAAATTCTAGACACGTAATCCATTGAGATGGATTCCCAAGGCTTCTCGTGATTAGGAAGAGGGGTGTATAATCCTTTCTTCTTGATGGATGGATTAGAAATGACACATACAATGTAATATTTTATATACTTGCTGACGTCCTGTCGAAGTTTTGGCCAATAAAAATGTTTCTGTAGAACGACCATAGTTTTCTCCATGCCAAAATGTCATGTCATTCGACTATAGTGGGATTTCCAAATCATCTTTTCATGCTCTCTTGTAGGAACACATATATTTCCCAGATGGAATAACAATCCGTCATGAATGTGAAAATTGGTGATAGTCACGCCTGTTCCCAAGAGCTAATAGGTGGTGGCGAAGTCTATATCGTGATGATAAAGTTGGGGCCACTGAGATGCCTCATGTCCATAGGAATGGAGCACAATGGTGAGTGCAGCCAAAGGAGGTCGAATTAAACAATCAATGACATGATATGGAACTGTTGTAGGTAGGTGAACCACTTTTGATGGTGGTCATTTTGCAATTTTTTCTGTGTCTGTATGAACTACAGAGGCTTTTGATCAGTGTGGATGATCGTCTCTTTTACTAGAATGTAATGTTTCCATTGATGACATGCTTGTATAGTGGAATACATTTACTTGTCATAGGTGGGGTATTTCTAGATAGTATCTTAGAGTGTCTCACTATGGTATGCCACCAGATGATCGTGTAGAGTGAGAACTACGCCTACAACATAGTTAGATGCATTAGTATCAATCTAAAATGGTTGTTGCAGATCGAGAAAGGAGAGTGTTGGAGCTGAGAACAAGTGGTGCTTCATATCATCGAATTCTTTTATTTGTTCCTTCCCCCACATGAAATTTTCCTTGCCACCACCCTTGGTCACTTGGTTGAGGGCCCATGCAGTATGGGAGAATCCCAACATGAAGTGTCAGTAAAAGTTGGCCAGTCCCAAGAAGCTCCGAAGCTCATTAGTGTGGTCGGGGCTAGCCAATAACGAATGAATTGGATATTATTTGGACCAACATGTGCCCCATTCTCATCAACAATGTAGCCCAAGTATTGGACCCTATTCATTCCAAAGGTGCATTTTTCCAAGTTGGCATATAGGTTGTGCTGCCGTAGAGTGCTCAAATCCTATTGAATATGCTGCATGTGCTCCTCCCAAGTTCTGATGAAGATGAGGATGCTATCCAAATATACCACCAAAAAAGAGTTGGTGAAGGGTCTCAATACATCATCCATCAACCTCATAAAAGTGTCTGGTGCATTTGTTAATCCAAAGGGCTTGACCAGCCATTCGAGGAGACCTTATTTATATTTGAAAGTTGTCTTCCATACATCAATTGTTTTGATGGGAACCTGGTGGTAGCCAAACTTTAAGTTAATCTTGTTGAAGAATTTCTCCCCCTTGAGTTGGTTAAGAAGGTCGTCAAACCTAGGAATTGGGTACTAGTTTCTGACGGTGATTTTGTTTAATTCCCTGTACTCAATGCAGAGTTGCCAGGTCCCATCCTTCTTCTGTACCAGTACAATCAGGATTCCACAAGGGGAGGAGTTGGGTCTGATGTTCCTCTTTTGAAGAATATCTTGTATTTGATGCTTGATTTCGTCATTTTTCATCAATGAGCAACGATAGATTGGTCCATTAGACAAAGGTGCAATGGGGGTCAAATCAATTGTATACTTGACTTGGCAATGTGTTGGTACCCCGGTGGGTGAGGAGAATATGTCTTTGTACACTTCCATGATCCCTTCCACTTGTTTCTGTTGCAACGAGAGGCTCTGTGTAGAGGCTAGAGATGTGGTCATGACCTTTTTCTTACTGTGAGCATGGATCACAAAGAACACAAACTTATCGGTATTTGAAATGACCTTACTGCATTGCTTAACATAGATTAAATAAATATCGGTATGCGGTTCTACCTCTGGTATCATGTACAATTTTATACCCAAGGTAGTAATAACACTGCGGGTTATAAACTCATACACAACATGATGCTTCCAAAAATATGGTTTTCCTAAAGGAACATCACAAACTTCAAGGGGAGAAATATCACACAATACCTCATCTTTGAAAGGCTTGATGTTGTAGGGCAGACGACACTATTGGCTGAAACAAAGATCTCTTCCTTGGCGAAGGTATTCGATGGTGTAGGTATGTGGGTGTGGTGTCATCAACAAATCCAATCGCTTGGTGACATCTACTGATATCAGGTTCTTTTGACTGGTGCTATCGAAAATGAAATGAAGCAGAGCCCCCTTTACCCACATCTATGAGTGAAAAAGGCATTCCCCTTCCTCTGGTTCTTCTAGTTCACTTGGGTGGTCTTTGGTGGTAGTAATAGTGGAAGTGGGTTCAACATCGATAATCCACTTCCCTCCTTATGGATTTGATTCGGAGTCAGAGTCATCCTCAAGCTTAGACACCTTCAACTCGGCCACAAGTGACTTCTTGGAGTGACATTATTCAGTGTTGTGCCAAGGGATTTTATGTTATTCACACCATTTTCTTGTTTCCTTTACCATGTGGTTTAGGGCCACCTTTCCCTGCTTCGGTTGTGAGGAGTTTTCAGATCCAAACTCTCACCTCTTTTTCTTAAATTTATGCTCGATATTGACAACATATATATAAGTCGTACCCAATGAGGATATGTCCAGAAAATCCACTTTTGTTTGAATGTATCTATGCAAAAAACTGTGGTATTTGAGCACTAGATGTTTCTTAGAGTATTTGATACCCAATTTAGTGTGCAGGATATGGAAAATATTGGTGAAATATGGTATTATCTGGTCCCTTTCTTGACATAGGGTGGTCCATCATGTGTATTGGTCCTCATAGCTTCCAATGGGGTAGTATTGTTCTTTAATGGCATCCTGGAAGGAATCTCATGTAGGGGAAACCACAAATATTGCATATTCCTCTATGTCCCTCTTATCATAGTAAGTATCCCACCATTCCTTAATATGGGTGACAACCTTGAGGAATGAAAAAGTAATCTTTTCCCTATCGAAAAAAATTTGGACCGGAAAATATGCTTCGAGAAGATTCAACTATTTACCTAGAACATCTACATCTATCAGTCCTTCAAATAATGGAATATCAAAATTTACCTGTACCTTGAAGGGGTTTGCATGGTTTCTTGATGAATATGCTTCTCTTGTGGGAAACCGACGAAGGATCTATGAAAAGTTGTCCATAATTTCATTCCTTTTTCACACGAGGGATTCCTCGAGCAACATTTTAAAAGGATCTCTTTCTCCATCATCTTTATTTTCATCCCCCATGGGTTTTTATTGGGCTCGGCATGAATGATATTGTAATGACTTGATTGGTTTGAGTCCCAACTTCTTGTACCTAGAACTCGTCAAGGATATGCACGAAGAAAAATAAATAAAGCAAAGATCGCTTTGATACCATTGATCCGAATTTAGGAGCATAATGAAATTATTAAAAAAATGAATACAATAAACACAGAGATACAAAGAACAACACATATCCAGTGAACAATATCTTCTATTGAATAAATGGAATAGGCTGAAACTATAAAACTGAAGAATTGAAACACTTGCTCGAATTGTGATAGCTATCTTTGAGAAGAGATGTGGCTGCTATGCATATCCATATAAGCAGAATGATTACAATGGGGCTCCAGAGGCCTTTTTGATATTACTCATGAATTCCAAAATCCTAGACATACAAAAACCTAACCCTATGAGATGAAACGCCAAAAGTTATGTGGGCCCCTATGGGTAAGTTGGTACCTCAACTCTCGGGGTCATAACGTTTGCATACGACCTCCAATTTAGGTGCGTAATAGCCCGTTGGAAAGGTATTTTAGAGAACTACACATTATGCCCTCAAACTCAGACTCTTTCTATAGTTTGACTATTATGAGCCAGAAAAGAATTGTTGAGGACCCCAAAATTCCCCTGGATGTACAACAAGATGTGCTGACACAAAAAAATACAAAATAAGCCAGTTGGATTAGGTGGGAGGCCACTAGTATCCACCTGGAATATGTGTAGGGCTCCAAACAACCACAGAAGTGTAGAACCCCCAATTACAAAGAAGCATAGAAGAACGTTTTGAACCAAAAACTATCAAGAGGAGTTAGTTGGAATAGATGGGTGGCCACCAATATCCACCTAGATCAGAAAATATTCCACCCAACATACTATTGTGATCTAATATCTCCACCAATCCACTAGAAATCCAAACCTACCACACCACAAATCTACAATATCTCACAACTCCTCGTCTGGATAGTCTTCTCCATAGCTCAAACTAGAGACCATATGACCTGTTTCCATCGACAACTGTCGCTGCAGCTCCTTCTCAGACCTATCACTTATGACCTGCTCGGAACAAGAACAAGAACAAGAAAAACACTCCTCCAATCTTGTATCCAAAATGTGTCTCAAGATGATCCCCTTCTCTTTAGATCCCAATCTCTTACACCATCTCAATTTCCACATACACTCTTAAGTGACAAATTTCAAATTTGAAATTATTTCATAGTGATCTAACAGTAAAACCCTAGTTGTTATCACTGAACAAATTTACATTGAAATTATTAGCTGAAAACATATGTAGTGGAAACATCAAGATCAAAGATGAATCATTGATACAGAAGAGACACACTAATTATGTTTTGTAATCTTGTTAATATAAGAAATCTCAAGGGAAAAACCATCCCTCCTGACCAATACATTATAACAAAAAATCTAAGGAAAACCTTGTCCTCTAAATTCAACAAAAACCGAGAACACTTTTTTTGTCCAATATACAAATAAGAAAAACAAACCTCAACAATATATGGAAATATTCTCTACAAAAGAATTTTTTGTAGACCACTTGTATGGCCTGCTGATGTCACATGCCAGCCTGTACAGATCTATACCTACCTAGAAACTTTAGTTACGTTATTAACTAATTGGAAACCCATGGACATCTGTTGTTTTATTCACTGCAAATCATGTATACCCTATACACGGTTCATCCTTCTGCAACGTGTGTATATACACACTTTGTCCTCCTACAAACTATGTATTGTATGAAACATCCACTCCACACATGTGACCTTCTTCACTTCTCTCTTCAGAGCCATATTCACCACCTTGCATAATTTCCCTTTGCTAATATCACTAAGCATCCGAGCACAAGTGTAGACTCACTTATTCTAGCTCAATCATGTCTCCATTCTCTCTACATGATATACACAATATGAAATGTCACAATGACTTCTCTCCTTTATATAGAATCCATAGGGGTCAAAAAACAATCCCCTCCACAAGTCAACATCAAATTACACTTTCCTTATGGGTGTGGAGCCCCAACACAAGCCCACAAATCCCATCACCAAACCCATGAAGCCCCCACTCAAATCCAAGGGAGTTTTCTCCAAACCAAAAGTGTGATGTGCCCATGACGATTCCCACATTCCCAGCACCTAGGGTCATGTGAGAATACCTACCCGAATCTACTAAAATAAATACTCCCTCTTAGTGAGGAAGGTATTCTCACCACACTCCATAAGTGGGAATGCCTCCCGATGATACCGAATCATAACAACTCCCTCTTAGCTAGGGAGACATTCCATCCTCCATCATCACCTAGAAGTAGTTTTTCCTCACGTGATGGATCATCTACCAAAAGTACTCTCCAATATTTTTGATTGGATTCTCCCTCTGTCACTGAAGCAAATCCTACTCTCCATTCCTCCTGACTAGATGGGTCCTCACTCACTAAAGAAAATCATGTGCTCTGGTATGATCCCTCCCTAGAAAACACCTTGCTCTTAGAAGCCTCCCACCTTTGATCCTCATGTTTAAACATATAAACCCATGCCACCCCCCTGATAGTCTTGGGATATGCCTCTATCCTATCTGGACCTAAAGGTTGGCTCCCACAGAGTGACCAAATATCCCTCTAAGCCTCTTGAATTATTTTGAATTAAGATTTCCTTTGAGTCTTCTGAATCGCTATGAAGTTGGAATCCCTTTGAGTTTCCCAAATAAATTTGAAGTTAGAATCCCTCTTAATCTACTTACTCCCTTTGAAGTCAGAATCTCCCTGACTATACACAACCTATATAGCTACTTGCTCTCTTTCCACTGTCCTTCACATAGTTCTGGGAAGTTTCTCCTCCCAACTAGATATTGAGGGTTGAATCCCTATAAAATTTGGCTCCCTTTGAGTCGACACTACTGGTGGGGACACCTGCCTCACCACTCATGTATCCATGTGCTCCCTCTATGCTACTAGTGGGTCCACTTGCCTCACCAATGGTGGAACTACCTTCTCCTCCTCATCTATCTCTTTGCTCCTGCTAGTGAAAACAAACATATGATGTCTCTCTCTAACTCCAAGAGAAATTGATGATATTAAGATAGATGCTCTGGGCATAAACAACACCTTTTTAACTAAAAATAATATGTGGTACCACTTTCTCTCAAACTATGAGACTGAGAGAACACTCCTCCTGAGTTATGGCACCCATAACACATTTGACACACTAAACACATCTCTTAACTCTAATCAGAATGATATTTTACTAGATCCTCGTAATGCATACTTGATTCTCATTCCAAGCTCCACACACAATAATGAGCCAGTCTCTATGAAAGTGTCAAACAATTCTCTAGAACCTTCCATGCATCGATGACTCTCACTGGATAAGAAGAATGCAATCCTCCAAGGAAAGAATCCTTCTTCCCCAAGTCACAAACATCCAATGAAATTATACCCAATTCCATCATTCAAGTCACCAAAAATTCTTTGTTTCTGCACATACTACCATCGATCCTATGTACTCATCTAAATAGTCCCAAGATGTAGTTGGACACTCATTCTAGTCCACTCTATACCTCCACAACTTAGCTATGTAGTTTCCTCATCCTACTGAGTCAAATACCTCGTAGATTGTCATACCTCGACAATGTGAAACTCTCCGATCCAATGAAGACTCTATCTCATCAACCTTCCAACCATCAACCATCTAAATCCATCTTGTCTATGCCAAATCACCTGAGCTGCACACATCATAACTCACTATGAAAAGTCACTGGAAGTCCATCCACAAGGTTGGAAATCTACCACACAACATATTGTTGTGATCCGGGCTCTTCCAATCCACGAGAACTCCAAACCTACCACACTACCGAACTGCAATATCCCACAACTCATTGTCTGGATGGTCTGCTGCATGTCTCAAACCAGAGACCATCTAACTTGTTTCCACTTGCAACCATCACTGTAGCTCCTTCTCAGAGCTATCACCTGTGACCTACCTGGAACAAGAACAAGAACAAGAACATTCCTCCAATGTTGTATCCAAAATGTGTCTCAATATGACCCCCTTCTATTTAGATCCCAAGATCTGACACCATGTCAATTTTTACATACACTTATGTTACTAATTTCAAATTTGAATATTGCTTCCTAGTGATATAACAGTAAAACCCTAGCTTTTATCATTGAACAACTTTACACTGAAATTATTGACTAAAAAATGTATGCAACAGAAATAACAAGATCATTGATGAATCATCAATACACAAGATACACAATAATTATGTTATGTAATCTTGTTAATATCAGAAATCCCAAGGGAAAAACTAGTCCTCCCAACCAATACAATATCACCAAAAATATGAGGACAACCTTGTCCTACAAAGTCACCAAAACCTGAGAACACCCTTATTCTCCAATATACAAATAAGAAAATAAAACCTTAGGAAAATTTAGAAATATTCTTTGCACATGAATCTTTTGTAGACCACCTATATGGCATACTGACATCACTTGCCAGCCTGTACAGATGTGTACCTTCCCAAAAACTTCAGATAAGTGATTCATCAACTGTAAATACATGGACATATGTTGTTTTCTCTATTTCAAATCATGTATACCCTATATGTGATTCTTCCTTCCGCAAACCACGTATATACACGCTTCATCCTCCTGGAAATAGTTTATTATAAAAACTTTCACTCTAAATGTGCAACCTTCTTTCCTTCTCTCTTCGGGGCCAGATTCACCACCTTGCACACTTTCCCTTTGCTGAGATCACTAAACCTCCTAGCACAATGGAATACTCACTTATGCTAGATCCATCATGTCTCCACTCCCTCTACATGATATACACAATATGAAATGTCACAATGACCTCTCTCCTTATAGACAATCCTTAGGGGTCAACATAGAATCCCCACCATAAGTCAACATCAAATTAGTCTTTCCTTGTGGGTGTGAAGCCCCAATACAAGCCCACAAATCCCATTACCAAACAAATGAAGCTCCCACTCAAATCAAAGGGGGTTTTCACCAAACAAAATGTGTGATTTGGTGATCACGACGATTCCCACATTCCCAACACCTAGGGTCATGTGAGAATACCTACCCGAAACTACAAAAATTAATAGTCACTCTTAGCGAGGAATGTATTCTCTCCAAAATCCACAAGTGGGAATGCCTTCCGATGCTACCAAAGCATAAACACTCCCTCTTAGTGAGTGAGGCATTCCATCCTCCATCATCACCTGGAAGTAGCTTTATCTCCCACACTAGATCCTTTACCACAACTACTCTCTAATCCATATGATTAGATGCACCCTCTGTCATCGAAGAAAATCCCACTCTCCAGTACTCTTGACTAGCTATGTCCTCGGTCACTGAAGAAAATACCATTCTATGGCATGATCCCTCCCTAGAAGAAACTTTACTTCTAGAATCCTCTTACCTCTAAACCTCCTATCTAACCATATCAACCCATGACACCTTCCTGACAATCTTGGGACATCCCTCTCTCCCACTGAGTGACTAAATCTCCCTCTAAGCCTCTTGAATTCTTCTAAAGTCATATTCCCTCTGAGTCTCTTGACTCCCTCTGAAGTCAAACTCCCTATAATTTTCCTAACTCCATCTAAAGTTAGAATCCCTCTGAATCCACTATCCTCTACAAAGTCCTAGGAAGCTTCTCCTCCCCACTAGATATTTAGGGTTGAATCCCTATTAACTCTGGATACCTTTGAGTTGTCACTATTGTTTGGGCCACCCACCTCACCACTTGTGGATCCACTTTCTCCCTCTGTGATACTTGTACAGCCACACACCTCACCACTGGTGGAGCTACCTACTCCTTATCATATGTCTCTCTACTCTTGCGAGTCACAAAACACATAGTTTGGCCCTCTCTAACTCCAAGAACCACTGTTGATATGAAGCTAGATCCTATGGGCATAAAAACACCTGTCTAACTCAAAATAATATTTGGTACCCCTTTCTCTCAATATCTGAGACTGAGAGTACACTCCTCCTAAGTTCTGGAACCCATAAAATTTTTGACACCCTTAGCACCTCTCTTGAATCCAATTAGAATGATACTATACCATATCCTTGTAATACATGCTTGACTCAGGTGCCAAGCTCCACACACAAGTCTGAGCCAATCTATGTGAAAGTTTCAAACAATTCTCTAGCACCTGTCATGCAATGATGGCCCTCATTGGATAAGAACCATGCAATCCTCCAAGGAAATCATCTTGCTTTCCCATGTCATGACCATCCAATGAAATTATACCCAAGTCCATCATGCAAGTCACCAAAATATCTCCATATCTGCACATTCTACCACCGATCATGTGTGCTCATTTGAACAATATGAAGATGTGGTTGGACACTTACTCTAGTCCACTCTAGACCTCCGCAACTCATATTTGTAGTGTCCTCATCCTCGTGGGTCAAATACCTCATACATAATCATACCTCAACAATGTGAAACTCTCTGACCTGATGAAGACTCTATCTTATCAACCTGCCAACCGTCTGAAGCCATATTTTATGTGCCAAAGAACATGAGATGCACCCATCGTAACTCACCATGAAAAGTCACAAGAAGTCCATCCACAGGGTTGGAAATTTTCCACACAACATACTGTTGTGATCCGGGCTCTCTTCCAATCCACCAGAACTCCCAACCCGCCACATCGTCGAGCTGCAATATCCCATAAATCCTTGTCTTGATAGTCTTCTCCATGTCTCAAACTACAAACCATCTAACTTGTTGCCACCTGCAACTGCCACTTTATCTCCCTCTTAGAGCTATGACCTGTGACCTACCCAGAAGAAGAAGAAGAAAAATAACACTCGTCCCATGTTGTATCCAAAATGTGTTTCAAGATGATCCCCTTCTCTTCAGATCCCAAGATCTGACACCATGTCAATTTTCATATACGCTCTTATGTGACTATTTCAGATCTGAAAATTGCTTCCTAGTTATCTAACATTAAAACCTATTATCCCAAATTTGTGGGATAACTAAGGATATCATGTCTCAAAGCCCTTAGGTTGAAAATATGGAGTGTTGAAAGATTACATGACCAATAGTGTCCACTAGCATAGATGGAGACCTTTCTCACCACCACAGAGGTTAGGATTTCATGATGGAATCTACCACACCCACTGGCTTTCAAAAGGCAATGGGCCTTGCTCCATGAGGTACAATTAAGGTATTATGGTGAGTGCCATTTCAATATTTGAGTCATTTGAGTATGTTAAATCTTAGACTTCTTTATATTTCATGACACATGCTTGGACATTTTGCATTTTTCCATGTTTCACCTTGGTGGTTGACATTGTGAACTAGAAAGTGGTCTTTTCTTAGGATGGGTTTGCTACTGGGAACTCCCTTGAATATCTATCGTACCATTCCTGATCATACTTACCACTTTTCATCATTCAAACACCCCCATTTCCTTATCTCTTGGGATTTTAGGGTGTATTGACCCAAGAAGGGGTTGTCCCTCATTCTATAGGAAGAAGGGGATGAAGGCCCAGATGGATTGTTTTTGGGTATAAGATAAAATACTACTTATAAACCTTCCAGATGCTTCACCCAGGGATCAACCAAGAAAGGAATGAAATGCTTATATGTAAGAAAAGTGGGACCCACAAGAATAATGATTATGAATGATTAAAAGGTTAGTTGAAGGATAAGAAGTCTCATCACGAGCCGACCTATCATGATCATGGGTATCTAGTGGTATGAAATTACCATCATCTTGTAATCAAGAAACTGTAATGGATCTCAGTTGCATGGTTGAGAGAAAGAGGGTCTAATCATGAGCCAACCTTCTCATTTCCACTAGGTATTTGTGAGTGAAATTGTCACTATTTGGACACCATGCCAAGACATTGGCCTTCAATTTATCCTTAAATTATGAAAGAAACAAATTAATGAAAAATGAAGGGCTTGGAAAAAATTGCATTGCAAACGAAGTTGCCATACACCCTCTACAAAGGCACCCATGAATGAGACACTACAACCCCTTGTATGTCATGAACCCCATTCCCAATGAGCCTTGATCCTTAACCACTTCACCCTCTTTACATGGCTTAAAAAGGGGATCACTTAGGAAACACTCCTTGACCTAGGAAAGGTCTACCCAATAGGACACCTTGTCAACCCTCCCATATCCAATCTTGGAAATTTGCATAATGTCTTTGAGAATTTACTTGTTTGATAGGGTAATATTTGATGCACATGATTAGGTGTCTCATTTATTGATTAGATTTACTTATCATGATATTTTGACTTGAGATCCTTCCAGGACATGCTTATTTGTCTTTGTAGGACCTAGTTGGTGGACAATTTTGGAGGAGCAAGCCTAGCTTGGGCTTCCATGGGGCTTGAACTAGCCCACAGGTTGGATTCCAAGGGCCCACATGCCATATGAGAGAGATGAAACTTAATAGGCCTATAATAAATGGTGGAAGACATAGCCTAGCCCTCACATGCCAAATTATTTTCCTAGGAGAGGAAAAACATCACCTTTGTAGGCATGATGCCATCTAGGAGGGTTGGGATTTGGTGGTGAGGTTGTTTTTCATTGGCACAGGGAAATTTTAGGAGAATGAGGCTTTGACCATGAATAAAGTGACTTGGATGATTTACATGTGGCTTTGTGAATCCTATCTACACTTCTCCAACAACAAGGACTTGCTCCTAGTGTCAAAATGTACCCTAAAGGGGAGACATCACCTTAAATTCAGGTTTCTTTTTGTGTAAAAGTAAATTTTAAGTGAATTGTTTAATATTATTTGTGTAAAGGGGAAAGGTTAGGTTTTTTGACCCCTAGTCTTGTGGTTTACCCTAAAATTATGTGGACAAACTATTTTGGAGACATTTTGTATAAATAGAGATCATAAGATCTCATTTTGACACATCTCTCCCATTTGGAGAAGTATTGAAAATTTTCTCTATATTTGGATAGTTCTCTCTCTTATGCTCTTTATTATGGATATCTCTTGTATTATTGGTTGATGGAAGTGATGTGCTAGCCTTGGAAGAATTTTCTCTAGCTTTTATGGTGGTTTATCTTAGCTTTTTCCTTGAATTGGTAAGCTTTTTATACATTGTGCTATCATTTGTTGCTCACGTCAAGGTTAATTTGATAGACCTAGGTGAGAAGTATTGGGGAATACACCCCCACCATAGTTTCCATCATTTTATGCTTATATGTTATTGGTTTAACAAGGGTTTCCTAAGAGAATTATACATGCATACACCCTCTTAGATTAAACCCTATCTAGAGGTAATTTCCTTGGGGAGTAAGATGATTTACACCCCAAAGGAGGTAGTACATATATCTATTTCTTTTCTTGACTCCATTAACCCAATCATTGAAGGCATTGTTCATCTACTTGTTGCATTGGAGAAATAAATTGTTGCCTTGGTAAATGTGAAATTTTCAAGTTTTAAAATTGTCTCTTTGGGAAAGTGTTCTTTGAGCCTTTGGCTCCCTTGCTTCATTGAGGCGTCCCCTTTCAACCATTATTTATTTTTTATGTTACAAAACTAACTTACAACCATTAGAGATGCATAAAAATGACCCTCTAACCCCTAATAACTCATAAACTAACCCTAGTATTTAGCTATAATTTTACCCTAACTCTCTACTAACCCTAGCGCACTTATCTAGCTAATTGGAAATGGTTTTAAGTTGATGATTATTATTCTTTAAAGCTTTGTTTTATACAGACATAAGGTCGATAATATCACTGCATAAACCTTTTATTTTAGAGTTTATTTTGGTGCTAAATTTATTGCTTAATCATTGGTGAGTTGAGCTAGCTTTCACTAGCCTTATCTCTTGCTTATTTATTATATACTTAGCACTTATATTGAAGCCATTTTTTAAAATATTTATTGAGCTGATATACATCATTTAATTTTTCTAAAAATTAGGGACAACAAGCTTAACTTTCTTGTCCAACTAACATACTGCAAGGATCCTTGGTTTTCTTTGTGTCTTGGGCAGGTATTCACACTTGGAAGGTTACTCAAACTCATTTGGAAACCCTTGAACCTTCTAAATACTCTTTCCCAAGCTCTTCATACCATTTACAATTTACCTCTAGGGACATCCATCCATACTTAACATTTTCCATCTCATTTCCCCTAGGGTCATCGGGATTCCCCCCTTGAGGTGACTACCTCACACTACTACATATTGTAAAAATTTCGACGTTTTATTTGCGGCGTTATGGACAAAATTGTCCATATTGTCGCAAAATAGAGGAAATTTATAAAAAAAAAAAATTCATGTTGCCCGATAACATCGCAATTGCCACGTTAACGTCTCTCTTGCCATGTTAACGTCACTCTTGCCACGTTTTCCACTGGAACGTCGCTCTTGCCACATTTTCCACTGGAACGTCTCTCTTGCCACGTTAACGTCGCTCTTGCCACATTTGTGAAGATGTATGTCGCAATTGCCACGTTAACGTCGCTCTTGCCACGTTTTCCACTGGAACGTCGCTCTTGCCACGTTTTCCACTGGAACGTCTCTCTTGCC
>ML833721.1:0-23581 GCA_009831015.1 Picea engelmannii
ATTTTTATTGAAAGTTCTCTTCAGTAGAAAATTAGGTCATTATATTTGTGAAAATATAATTTTTTACATCTTCAAGACCCCACAAAAGTCTATAGCAGAACTAGTCCAGAAACCATGCTCAATAAAAACAACTACACACATCCCAACATGCAGGCTGCAGAATGAGATACAAATAACTGGGCAAAAAACCCCAACATAAACCAGAAAAGAAGCTAAAGCTAGTAACCACGGGCCCTCAAAGGACCTCGAAGTGTTTACCCAACACCGCATGCCCCTAAAGGACCTCAAACTGTAAACCAAAACACCACACACCCCCAGTTTGGACCTCAAAGCTCTGGTCCAAAATCTCTTCAAGCCAAGGAGGGAGAGGTCAAGAGGGTCAAAAAAATGAAGAGAAAATAAGGAACCGACGACAATAGATACCCGATACTATTAATCACCCAGAATTGAGCTCTCGAACACCACGAAGGCTGCCTAGAGAGAAGAAACAAGCCTCACCAGTTATGGCAGCCTCATGCATAGGGAAAAAACGTGGCTCCGAGTCTCCTCGGCCCCTAAATAGTTGCCGCAAAGGAGACGCCACCACCCACAGGAAGGTCCTCGCGCCCATATCTTGACGCTCCACCCGAAGGCCTGCACCATCGTCGTCGCTGTCGAGACCCTCGAAATGCCCCTTCCCACCTGCCCTGGAAGGGTCTTATGTCCGCGCTCGCCCTTCGCCAAAGAGACGAGGGATGCGGCTCACGAAACCTAGCCGCAGAGCCCGCAAATTCGGAACCCTAATCGACTCTCAAACCTGCAACAACCTCCCTACCTCAAATGGACCTTTATTGAAAGTTCTCTTACTTGCCCACTTTGCATACATATATATTTCACACAAATTTGAGGTTTTCCTACCCTTTGTACATTCTTCCTTTTACATAACTTTAATATTATTTTTATTTCATCATATGTTAATATATAAATATAAATATTGAATGTTATTAGTGTTACTTTCATAATGATATAGATTACTTGATAATTATGTATGACATAAAAGAAAAAAATTAAACTTATAAAATTTTAGTTGAAATTGCAATTTTGGATGGGTAAAATCTTTATTTTTAATGCAAAATGAATTCAACACTCTGGAACACTCCTAATACAATTTGATTCTGCAATATTATTGATTAATATTTACAATTTCATTAATAAAAAATATTCTTATCATATTTTAAACCAAAAATACCACTTTTTATTATTGTCATAAAAAAACATCCATTCATAAAATATTTAAACTAAAATTAACATAAAAACTAATAAAAAAACAACATAAATAATTATTAAATTTTAATGTTATTTTTAAAACAAGGTTCCATATAACTGAACAAAGATATTAAAACACTAAATTTGATATCATGATACAAAAGGTGACCCACTATCAAGATAACATCATAGTTTTGAATAAAAATACATGAACATTAACATCTTTATAATAATATATGTATACTTTTAAGTATCTTATAAACTCATTTCATCTTTTAATTGATTTTCTTTGAATATTTTTAGCTTTGCCACTAAGTCGATGACTAACTAAGAAACAATCAATTTGATGGCAATTGTTTGTTTTTAAAATTATTTTAGGGAGCTTATTCGAAATGTTGAAACATAAATTTAAATATAGTATTTAAAACATTTATTATATCATAATAAATTTAAATATAGTATTTAAAACATTTATTATATCATAATAAATTTAAATATAGTATTTAATAAATGAGAAAAAATTATATTTTAAAATATTTTGAAGAATTTAAATATTTATATTAATATTTAATATAAATTAAAAAAATTATATTCATTGTTTATTTAAATAAATTGAATGATAGATTTGGAAAAACTTGAATTGAAAAAATAATGTTACTTTTTAGTCATATAATTTGAATGATAGATGCAATCAAACATCAGTGGCATCATGGAAACTTTATGAAGAAAGTGATGACCATTGCCATCATGGAAACATTGGGTGGTTTCCTCATTATGAAGAAAGTGATGATCATTCACATTATGGAAACATTGGATGGTGGGTGATCTCCTCAATATGAAGAAAGTGATTATCATTGACATCATGGAAGCATTGGGTGGGAACAAAAAGTGATATCTCCTTAATAGGGATGGGTCTCATTGGATAATATGTTTTTTATTAGATAGTTGTAACATTTTTTTAATGGAAAGTAAAAAGTTTTTCAGTTTAAAAATGAGTTAATGTTATTTTTTCATAATTACAACTTCTTATATAAGAAGAAACACTTTAATGTAAATGTTGGCATGTCAAGGGTATGATGAATATTATTATTTTAAGGGTAAAATGAATATTGTTATTAACTTTTAAATGTGATTTTTTATTCTTTTTAATTATATTTAGGATATTCATTTTATAACTGGTGTAAAATGAATATTTTTGTTATTTGCAAAGTTGATTTTTATAATTTCTAGTTTAATTAAATATGAGATATTTATTTCATAAAAGGATAAATTCTCCCTACTCTCTATAGAGCAAAAAATGAGATGAAATATTTATGGAATTTGCATCTTCTAAGAAAGTATTATAGAAAATGATAAAGATTTAAAGAAAGTGGATGAAATTTTTACAAACATTAAGTTGTAAGATGTCAAATATGTGAATGAATTAATCCAATGTCATACCTTTTTGAATGATGTGTTAAAAGCTTAGAGTGTTTTGTGTATAGTATATAATTCATAAGACAAAAATTTATGTACAAATTCTCTTTATAATGTTTTCAATATTTAAAGGTATGGTGTGTTTTACATATAAGATATTGGAAACGTTATATGATATTTTAGTATAGGGATTGTTATTAGTCCCTGTTGAAGGCGTAGAGGGACTATAATGATTGATAATTCGTTGACTTCATATTAATATGTCCTTTGACTATAAATGTTTGCATCATCTCTATTGTTCGAACTATAGAACTAAAAACATTATTTTTATATAATAAAAAAACCTTATATGTCATAATTTCATTGGAGAATAGATTTGAAGTCTTATTGTCAGCTTCGCTATTCCCAATGTTTTAAATGTTTAGATATCCAAAGTTTTGAGCATCGACGCTCTTTTTTAATTTTTTTAATTTTTATTGAAATGTTTACATACCAAAAGTTTTGAGCATCAACACTCTTTCTTAATGTTTTTATTATTTCTATTTGTATTGAAATGTTTACATACCGAAAGTTTTGAGCATTGACACTCTTTTTTAGGTACTTGAATAGGCATGACAACTTAAATGTTTACATAGCGCGAGGCCCTTAAACATGCCTGACAACTTAAATGTTTACATAGTGCGCGGCCCTTAAACAGGTCTGGCAACCTTAAATGTTTACTTAAATAGGCCTGTCAAAGTACATTTTTCCTCGAATTTGTCCATACAATGTTGCAGTGAATTTGGACAATATTGTTGTCCACCACCACTCGCATAGCCATCATATGTTGCATACTTCTTCTATGCTTGGAATGCAATTTAGTCATCATTGAAGATGCATATATTGTTTACTGGTTCACTTGTTGCTTCTTGTTCGTTGGTTCGTCGGTTCGTCGGTTGATGCTTGTTGTTGTTTGGTTCAACTTTGCAAGATTGAGGTCATGCACCTGCAGTTGGACATGTTGGTGCTTGTTGCTTGCTTTTGTTTGCTTCAACTTTACAAGGTTGGGGTCTTGCACTCGTAGTTGGAGCTGTTTTTTCATTTTGCAGGGTTCAATTCTTGCACCCACACTTGGACCTGTGATTATGTCGTTCATTGTTGCCGAGTAAGTTTCGATACCATTGTTTCATTCGTATTCGTTCTTTGTTGTTTATTGTTTGCATTTTGCAAGTAAGAATGTTTAAGTATTTCCACTCGCATGGTCATCATATGTTTCATATTTCTTCTATGCTTAGAATGCAATTTAGTCATCATTAGAGATACACATATTGTTTACTGGTTCATTGGTTGTTGCTTGCTCACTGGTTCGTTGGTTCATCGGTTGTTGCTTGTTTTTGTTTGGTTCAACTATGCAAGGTTGAGGTCCTGCAACTGCAATTAGACCTGTTGGTGCTTGCTTACTTGTTTGTTGCTTGATTCTTGCTTTTGTTTGCTTCGACTTTGCAAGGATGGGGTCTTGCACCGACAGTTGGAGCTGTTGTTTTCACTTTGCAGGGTTCAATTCCTGTACCCGCAATTGGACCTGTGATTTTGTCGTTCATCATTAACGAGTAAGTTTGAATACCATACTTTCATTCGTATTCGTTGTTTACTATTCATTGTTTGCATTTTGCAAGTAAGAATATTTAAGTATTTCCACTCACATGGTCATCATATGTTTTAGATTTCTTCTATGCTTGGAATGCAATTTAGTCATCATTGAAAATACATATATTATTTACTGGTTCACTGGTTGTTGCTTGTTCGTTGGTTTGTTGGTTCATCGGTTGTTTCTTGTTGTTGTTTGGTTTATAGTTTCATTCGTATTCGTTCTTTGTTGTTTACTGTTTGGAGTTTGCAAGTAAGAATGTTTAAGTATTTCCACTTGCATGGTCATCATATGTTTTAGATTTCTTCTATGCTTGGAATGCAATTTAGTAATCACTGAAGATACATATATTGTTTACTGGTTCATTGGTTGTTGTTTGTTCGTTGGTTCGTTGGTTGTTGCTTGGTTCAACTTTGCAAGGTTGAGGTCCTACACCTACAGTTGGATCTGTTGGTGCTTGCTCATTGGTTTGTTGCTTTCTTCTTGATTTTGTTTGCTTCGACATTGCAAGGTTGGGGTCCTGCACCAACAGTTGGAGCTATTTTTTACACTTTTCAGGGTTCAAGTCTTGCACCCACAATTGGACCCGTGGTTCTGTCATTCATAATTAACGAATAAGTTTGAATACCATACTTTCATTCGTATTCATTGTTTATTATTCATTGTTTTCATTTTTCAAGTAAGAATGTTTAAGTATTTATTCGTCGTTCTTATCCTACAGATTTTCTATAGAGGTTGGCATATCTTTTTCTCTTGCACTTAAATTTTCCTTCGATTTTTTTCCGAGGCTCTTCACCATGTGCATGCCAATGTCCTCTGCACAACTCCAGCTACCATTTTTTCTAGCATTGAAAATCCCGGTCCTTTGTTGTATGTGATGAAGTGGAAATCTAGCACCTAAATTGAATAAGGAATTATTCAGCCTTCGAACCTTGCCCTCGATGATATTCCCAGCTTGCCCGAGAATGAGTACCTTCCTATCCTGTACAAAAATCGAATCCGTGTCTTTCACATGAAAAATATGATGTCAAGCTTGTTGCCTTTGCAGGATGTTCTTGTAGAAGAAAACTACAGGTAGGTGTAGAAGGGCTAGGTATGGTGCAATGGTGGCTAGGCTGCAACAAAATTGCACAAAATTGACATATCTTTCCCTCCTTCTCTTAAATTTTGCTCCATTTTTTTCTCCAAACTCCGAACCATACCTACATGCCTTTGCAAAATGTTCTTGTAGAAGAAAAATATGTTGAGATGGTGCTAGCAAGAGTAGTCTTCCGTGGATTGCCAATTGAAATATTTAATCTCTATGCTGCTCCGCATGCAGCATTGCTAACATAATGACTATTTTTTCAAATTAATTACACCATTTACATATGAACGAAACCATTATCATTATAGGATACTTCAATGTTGACATGCTACAAAATAGTGCCATAACAAAATAATTGGAAAACTACATGTGCAATTGCAATGTCTGCTTTCTTTTGGTTAATATAAAACATGTACAAAACGCACTTATTGACCATATATAGTGAAATGTGCCCATATCACAATACAACCTCTTTATCTTATACACAGACTGGTCTGACCACGATACAATTTGTCTTCTACTTGAATTATGAAATATACATCAAAGATATTACAAAATTATATTTCCATGTCTTAAAGCATATCTGGATACTTTGTTGCACAGAACCAAATCATTCAGCTACGACTATCCAACTTCTTAATATTTTCTGGCTTGTAATATATTTTGGCCAGGAAAAATTCTATATAACCACAACCATGGATCAAGAAAAACAAAGGTTCATGCTTCTAACTTTCTTTTATTCTATTCCTTTGATTCTCATTTACTATGTGTACATATTACTTGTTTTCCCTTACATACCATCTTACATTCATGTTCATTGTATTTTGTGTGTTCCCACATTGAAACAAACATAATAACTAGAGATGATGAAGGACTCTTTACCACAAATGTAGAAGAGGAGATACAAAGGTGCATGCTTCTACTCTTATTTCATATTCCATTGTTTTGTATTTCATTTATTGTCTGTATATTTGTTCTACTACTTTGCACCTAATTTATTGTATGTACATACTACGTATCTTCCTACATAATAACTTATCTTTATGTCAATTGTATTCTCTGTGCTACTGCATTCAAATAAATAGAATTGTATTTTATTTTTTTACATGTCTTTCTACATATCAACTTACCTTCATGTCCATTGTATTTTCTGCATTGCTACATTGAAAGAAACAATTTAGTTAGACAAGAGGATGAAATCTTATATGCCACAACAGAGGAAGCTGAAGTACAATCTTCGAAAAGGTATATCAATTGTGATAGTAAATCAAACACACAAAACGTGTAGGTGGATAAAATATTGGACTAGAAAATGATGTTTTGGAAACAATGGGCCTTTGTTGAGACTTCCCGCTTCCGGACATTTCCCTCCCCATTTCTATTTTCCCACTCTCTATTCTTCATTTTTTCCCCTCTTCTATACTTAACCGAATTCACCTTTCTTTTTCCCCTCCACTTTTGCTTTCTGGTTTCTTTGCTTAGTCATTTTTTCAAAAATGTCTAGGTGCGTGGGTTGGTGGACTCACGGGTTCACATTTGTACTCATGCTTCTATATCATGAGTCTGACCGATGACTTCCTCATTCCATACTTAGCCACTTTTTCGATCGTGGGTTCCCGGCTGGTGGGCTCAAAATTGTGCCTCTAGCTTCGAGGGTTCCGCGATACACAGATTGGCTGCCAGACTCCCCCATCATGCCCTGTTCTATGTTACACATTTTTGCAGTCAAAATTTCCGAGGCATACAATTTGACCGTTGGGTCCTCATGTTTCCTGAGTATCCCTTGACACCCTATTTCATATTCCATCTCCTTCGAGCCTGTATGTGACATTCAGAACAATTGTGGACAATATACAATGCATATGCTTATTTATTCCTTCTGATGTTCATGTACACATGCTTGCATCATAAAAAGTTGGATGAGTGACATGGGCATGAGCAGTCAATCATCGCAAACATCAACAAAACGACAAGATCAAAGGTAAAGATTCATATATTGTTCTCTTAATATTTTTACCAAACAAATATCCTGAGCTATTTATTCATGTATGCCATGATAAATATGTTGATGTCATCTGCAACACATACTTTGCAGTTCACAAGAAGTATCGATGAGCGCAAGTGAAATGCCCAACATAATGCAAGTTCCGCAGACCAAGAGGTCTGGTTACAAAACTATGACCTACATAATTCATCCAAGTTGTGCGTCTACTTGTACATTTATGCCCCCCCCCAAAAAAAAGAAAACAAACAAATAATGCAGACTACCATTCACATTAATTTTTCTATTCAAAATAATGTCACTAGGTCTAAACTTATAACACCCAATATGCTATCTATAGAAGGCTTGAACAACCATTGAACTGGACAAGTGTTCATTGGGGACATAATGGTCGTGTATAGCACCTACTTGGACAAGGAAAACAAAACTATATGCATTGTGTGTGCTGACATGACAGGCAACATAGCCATGATGATAGTCACACTGACTACCCCTACACAACTTGTCCAGAAACATGTGGAAAAGATCTTTCCAGGTAATGGGATATCCATTACAAATTTTAATATATTGCCAAAAACAATATATGACCATGGTGATTGTGATCAGATTATATTGCTCAACGAAACAAGTATTGTGGAAAAAATTCCCGCGATTTGTTCAGAATATTGTTTCTTACTGGACACAACAATCAACCAACTTGCACAGAGCAATGACACTTACCCAATCAGAACCATTGGTGCAAATGTCACACTCACAAGAAAACTTGGGTCACAACACATTCTCCATATAAAATATGGAGAGTTAGACAACTACAAGGAAATGGTATCGTTCTCCATATCCAATTTTGTCCTTTACTTTCACATGTTCATATATCTCAATTATGTTACACAACTATTACATTGTTCCATGTTGCAGCTGCAATTGTTCAACACCTATTCAAATTTGTTTTCCTCAATGAAGCAACAATTGCATAGAGGGGAATTTCCACTTATGCTCTTCAAAATATAAAAAAGGAAAGAGATGTTAAAGAAATGATCTTCCGCACAACCCAAGCAACATTTGTAACAGAATTGCGAACATACATAGTACAAGATCTTAAGAAACTAACTAGCTCGACAATTATTGTGCGTATACATCTACAATTCCATCCACACTTTGCTCATAAAAATTGCATTGACCAATTTTTTGCATCTTTTTTGTTGTACAATTGTATATTATATTGTTCAATATATTAACTACTTTGCTCACGTGCACAGTTTGAGGGTGTTTTGGTTGCAGCGAATGCATACTCGACCCCCTTCGAGCCTGTATGTGCCAAATGCAACTCTCCTGCTTCTTCCTCTACTTTCATAAATGATGGTACAATTGATTGTCTACGATGCAATAAAAAATTCCCTTATATATATAGACATTGCCTCACCGCTGCCATCCGAACCGTCAACAACACAATCATACATTGTACAATTAGACAATCTTTGTTACAAGATGTGCTTCCTGGGTTAGCATAATTTCCATATGAAGTATACCTACATAAAAAGGAAAACAATGTCTACATGCTACACGAATTTTGTATCCATAACAAATTTACATTAAATGAGGACAATTCCATACTGCATATCGGCTGAACCAAAAAAAAAAGGTCATATCAAGCGTTGGCAGGAAACGAAACAATCTCATGTGTATCTATCCATGCTACCCAATGAGGATATTAATAGAGTTTTGCAGTGCCATGGAAAATTGAACTGGAAGCGCATAATATTGTTCAGTCCAGGAATGAGAAGCATGAGGAAAAACCTCATACAAAGTATCCAACTGTGAATAAATCAAACTCCATAAGTTAAATGCTGACACTCTTTTCCAAAACTGGTAATGTTAGAACATTGTTAGGTGAACGTGATCTTGGTTCATAGTACCATCAGAAGAAAATGTTCATAGTGATCTTGCTTCATGATAATATAGTAATCGGCAAATTTCTTGGTGCCCATTTGGGGATTTGGTTATAGATGGGATACAATGCCCAATCTTCGTTGGTTTTGTCCTATCTTGTGTTTGGCAGACTTTTGTTCATGTGCTTTCGTGTTGTAGTTCAAGGTTCTCATGGGCCCAATTTATGAATTATGGATGGATGATACATTCATGATCATAGCGGATTTTTTGTGATCTTAAAGAATATACAAGACCTTCTTTTCCTTTTAATGTAAGCTCTGTGAAGCAAGTGTAATATGTAGCTCATTTTAGCACTTTTACTTGATCGATGAAATTACCAAAATTCATCTTCAGAAATATTTTGAAATAAAAGGATATATGTTATGTGAAGTCCAATGGAACTATGATATCAACCACAAAAAATTAAAATTAAAATGCGTCGTTGTTATACTTACAGTGAAGTTTACAATACAATAATTTTACTTGAACATCCCAAAATTGATTTTCCTGTAGCTTTTCGATGTTTCTCTTATGCAAACACATCCTGGAAAGTATAAGCATGACTCACTTTCTCTATTCCTTGATTGAAGATCCTTTTCACCTGTTTAATGCACTTCATAGTCACTGTTAAGACCATCAATGGGGCTTTGTTAACAACAATTCCCACTTCCGAAAATTTCCCTCCCCTTTCTTTTTTCCCTCTTCTTTCCCTTTCGAGTTACTTAGTCATTTTTAGGAAAATGTCTAGGTGCGCGGGTTGGCGGATTCATGTGTTCATATTTCCATTGATGCTTTTATATCATGAGTTTGATCGCTTCCTCATTCCATATTCAACAACTTTTTGGATCACGGGTTCCCGGGTAGACGGGCTCAAAATTGCGTTTCCATTGTTCTGCTACCTGTAAACAACACCTGGACTTCCCCGATCTACAAATTGACAACCAAATTCCCCTTTCTTTTTGTCCTTTACTTTCCCTTTCTGGTTACTTAGTCAGTTTTCAGAATATGTTTCCTGCTTTTATATCACGAGTCCGACCAACTGCTTCCCCATTCCATACTTGGCCATTATTTCCATCGTCAGTTCCCAACCAAGCTTACTCAAAATTTCTCTTCCATTGTTTTGCGACCTACAAATATCACCCAAAGTTCTACGATATACAAATTGACTGCCAAAGTCTGTCATCATGCCATGTTCCATGTTACACATTTTGCAGTCAAAAGTTCGGAGACATACAATTTGACCATCGGGTGCTCACGTCTCCTAAGTATAACTTGTTACCCTGTTTCTAAGCCTGACTGACCTCTTTCCATACTTGGCCATTCCTTGGAATCTCTTTCACGGGTTGGCAGGTTAACGAAATGTCCAATGTTTAATCATTCTTTGCCATCCCCACCACCTTCGCACTTATTTCTAGATATGCAATTATTAATCTTTAATGCTAATAGCGCATTCTGCAGGAACCGTTAAGATTGTCATTAATGTTCGAAAGGTTGGAGGAGATCTGTCATTAATACGAATTAAACCAAGATTTGCGAAGGGTTGTATTATCCCTTTCGAGTGTTCATTTTAAGAATCATGGAATCTCGTTCATGCGTCGTCTGGTTGGCGGCTTCCCGAAATCTCCAATCCTTAATCGCTCTTCATCGTCACCTCCACCTTCGCACTTTTTTCTAAGTATACAATTAGTAAGCTTTAATGGTAACAACTCATTATGCAAGAACCGTAGAAATTGTCATTGATCAACGAAAGGCTCGAGGAGATCTCCCATTGATACACATTAAACCAATATTTGCAGAGGGTTATATTATCCCTTTTGAATGTTCATTTCAAACATCATCTGGAGCAAACAGACATTCTCATTAACTTATGGCAGAAGTTCAACAACAGTTCTGTCTAGATATAGTAAACACCTTCAGGCATGATGACCAGAACTTCTAGTGGTCCGGGGAATATTCTTACTACTCATCTCCTTCTGCCCAGAAGCAAAGAAGGAGATGGTCCCTTGGTGCGCCGAGAGATATATTTCAAGCCAAAGAATTCCAAGGCAACCCCCTCTACTCAAACAACCTGCTCCCCTGCGTTGATGGTCGATGCAAAGGTTGATGCAGTCGATTTCGAGCCGGAAGAAGATGATCCGATGGACGATGATACAACGATGCATGATGGAAATGCAGATGTTGTTCCCACTCCTGTGCCCAAATGGAAATCCACTATAATGGGGGGCGCTTCCCGGATCGACGATGGTGGCCCTGACAAGACCAAAGGAAGGGGTTTCAGAAAAGAAATCGACGTTGAACACAATAGTGGCTTTCTAGCTTGAGAGTTTGAGTCTCTCGACTCGGATGGCGGTACTCGCCCTCAAAGATGTATCCCTTCCTTTAATTTTTAGGGTTTTGGATTGGGTTTGGATTTATCCTTGATGCAACCTATGTCCTTGAAGTCTTTGACTGTAAGGAAATGGTCTCTTGGTGCGCCTATAGATATATTTCAAGCCAAAGAATGATCAATTTCGGGACCACTCTCTTATTCTCTGGATATACAATTAACATCTTAGGGGGTGAGGACCAAAACTCCCAGTGGTGCAAGGCATATTCCTACTCTCATTCCCTTCCACCCAGAACAGAGTAATTTGGACCTATGGAATTTCTTGTGCAGCCTGTGTCCCTGAAGTATTTTCCTATAAGGAGGGGGACTCTTGGTCCCCTTCCGCCCAGACCGAAGTAATTTGGACCTCTCGAATTTATCATGCAGGTTGTGTCCCTGAATTATTTGACTGTAAGGAGGTGGTCTCTTGGTGTGTCCTCACTTTCAGTTTCGGGCTCTTTCTCTTGCCCTACAACGTTTTTTCTCTTCTTCCTCGTGGAAAGATTGTGAGAACTATCAATTTTACTATGAGGAGGGTTCTTATCTCCTCCTGCGTTTGAAGAATTCTGGGTTGCTTTCTTACTGGGGTGAGCCATTGGAGCGGTGTTGCAGGATGTCATACTCTTGGCAGTGGTGTTCGGGTATTAGACACTCTTCTCACCGGGCCCTTTTCCCTGTTATTTGTACAATTCAATGGTGCTTTTAAATGTCTCTAGGTCACCAGCGTCAGGAGCATGAGTGTTGTTGACTTGTTTCAAGCCAAAGAATTATTCCACTGCAGAACCACTCTCTTGTTTCTTTGTCACCTTAGGTCTTCCGAAGGATATTGAGATTGCGGCAGCCAACATTGACCTTCCGAGGAGAATACTGCAAGGAGTTCCTAAAAAAGAATGATAATCAATTTTGTATGCATGTTCAAGAGCTTATTTATGGCTCCTGCATGTTGTTTCACTAGATGAACAACACAAAATTGTATGCATGTTTTTTTTTTTTTTTTATAACTCCTGTACCTGTATTTATGAAAAATATGTTCAATGCTTTGGTGCGAAGAACTTAGTCCAATGTCTATGGATAAATATATATATCCCACTGTTTTTTCTTATAGATTTACTATTAAAAAAATTGCCTTGGAATCTTGGTTGGTGCTTCTTTACTGGATTTAACACCTCTTCTTGTTTGCATGGTTCGATAGTCTCGTAATTATTAAATATTATATTGACTCAAGTAATTTGATCTAATATGGAGCATTGAAAAATTATATGACAATGCATTGTGTCGATCACATGAGGCTTCTATGGAAACATAAATGAATTTCAGTCAGTTTCAAACCAACATTCAATTCTATTCGTAATGCAGATAGAACACAACAACACTAATTCACGATGCAGGAGTTGGGGCCTCGCCCATGAAGTTTCATTTTCATCTCAACCTTGTTGAGCAAATGATCTCTTATTTCCCTTTCGCTTCCTTGATTCCTTTACTCCAAAAGGAAACATTTTATTAGTTTTCCATCCCCTGGTCTCTATTTGAGCACTTTTACTTTATTAATGAGATAACCAAATTTCTTCTTCGTGAATATTTTGAAAAAAAAAATGATATATGGTAGCTGAAGTCAAATGGGGCTATGAAATCAACCACAATATTAAAATTCAAGTTCATCATTGTGATACTTGCGGTCAAGTTGACAGTACAATAAGTTTATTTCTAGATATGCAATGATTAAGCTTTAATGTTAACAACTCATCATGCATAAAGTTTAATACTTAAAATAATATTTCAAGGCGTTAAACAATGTATCAAGAACACAATTACTCCCACAAGTTGCAATAAAAACAAATATTCAACAAAGCATTTTCTCATGCCCTTTTTAATGGTACAAAGCACAATAGAAAATGAGTAAGTGGATAAAATATTGGACTAGAAAATGATGATTTTCCAACAATGGGGCTTGTTTGATACCAATTCCTGCTTATGAAAATTTCCCTCCAATTTTCTATTTTCCCACTCTCTTTTATCCCCTTCTTTTCCCTCTTATATACTTAATCAAATTCCCCTTTCTTTTTCCCCTCTAATTTCTCTTTCTGGTTACTTAGTCGTTTTTCTGAAAATGTCTAACTGTGCGGGTTGGCGGACTCACAGGTTCACATTTTCACTCATGCTTTTATATCACGATTTTGACCGACCACTTCCCCATTCCATACCTAGCCACTTTTTCGATCGCGGATTCCCGGGCATGCATTCTCTATATTTCACTTCCATTGTTCCATGACCTAAAAACAACACCTGGACTTTCGTGATATACAAATTGACTTCCAGACTCCCACATCATCCACTCTTCCATGTTACACATTTTGCACTCAAAAGTTTTGAGACATACAATTTGATCGTCGGGGCCTCACTTCTCCTGGGGAACCCTTGTCACCCTATTTTGAAGCCCGTCCGACCGCTTTCCATACTTGACCATTTCTTGGAATCTCTTTCACGGATTGTTGAGTTGGCAGGTTCACGAAATATTCAATTCCTAATTGTTGTTTCCTATGCCTGCCACCTTCACACTTCTTTCCAAGTATGCAATAATTGAGGTTTAATGCTAACAAATCATCATTCAACAACCGTAAATAATGTCATTAATGAGAAAAAGGCTCGAGGAGACAGTCAAACTAACTATCCCTATACAACTTGTCCAGAAGCATGCAAAAAATATCTTGCCAAGTAATGGGGTATCTATTACAAATTTCAATATATTAGCCCTTATTTTCCCTCTTCTATACTTAACCAAATTCCCATTTCTTTTTCCCCTCTACTTTCACTTTCTAGTTACTTAGTCCTTTTTACGAAAATGCCTAACTGCACGGGTTGGCGGACTCACGGGTTCACATTTGCACTCATCCTTTTATATCGTGACTCCGACCGACCGCTTCCCCATTCCATATCTAGCCACTTTTTCGATTGTGGATTCCCAAGTAGGTGGGCTCTATATTGTACTTCCATTGTCCTGTGACCTACAAACAACACCCAGACTTTCACGATATACAAATTGATTGTGGGACTCCCACATCATTCACTCTTCTGTGTTACACATTTTTCACTCAAAAGTTCTGAGACATACAATTTGACTGTCAGGGCCTCATGTCTCCTGGGGAACCCTTGTCACCCTATTTTGAATCTCGTCCATCCACTTTCCATACTTGGCCATTTCTTGGAATCTCTTTCATGGATCGTCAAGTTGGCGGGTTCACAAAATCTCCAATTCCTAATCGTTGTTTCATGTGCCCGCCACCTTCACACTTATTTCCAAGTATGCAATAATTGAGGTTTAATGCTAACAGCTCACCATGAAGCAACCGTAAATATTGTCATTAATGAGTAAAATCCTCGAGGAGACAGTCACACTGACTATCCCTACACAACTTGTCCAAAAACATGTAGAGAAGATCTTGCCAGGTAATGGGATATCTATTACAAATTTTAATATATTAGTGAAAACGAGTTCGACCGACCATTTCCCTATTCCATAATTAGCCACTTTTTTGATTGCGGGTTCCTGGAAAGGCGGGCCCAATATTGCGCTTCCATTGTTCCGCGACCTGCAAACAAAACCCAAAATTTTGCGATATACAAACTGACCACTGGACTTCCCCATCATGCCCTCTTCCATTTTACGTGTTTTGCACTCAAAATTTTTGAGACATACAATTTGACCATCAGACCCTCACCTCTCCTGAGTATCCCTTGTAACCCTAGTTTGAAGCCCATCCGACCGCTTTTCATACTTAGCCATTCCTTAATTGCTATCCCCCGTCCCCGCCACCTTCAGACTTGTTTCTAAATATGCAATTAGTAAGATTTAATGCTAACAACTCATTATGCAAGAAATGTAAAGATGGTCATTGATGAGCGAAAGGATCAAGGAGATCTCCCATTAATATGCATTAAACCAAGATTTGCGAAGGGTTATATTATCCCTTCTGAGTGTTCATTTCAAAAATCATCGAATGTCTTTCGCGGGTCGTCGGGTTGGCGGGTTGACAAAACCTCCAATCCTTAATTTCTCTTCGTCATACCCACCACCTTCGCACTTCTATGCATGCAATTATTGATATTTAATGCTAACAGATCATCATGCACCAACCGTAGAGATTGTCATTAATGAGCAAAAGGCTCAGGGAGTTCTCCCATTCACACACATTGGACCAACATTTGCAGAGGGTTATATTATCCCCTCCAACCATTCATTTCAAGCATCATCTGGAGCAAACGAACGTTCTTGTAAAATTATGGCACCATCTCGACAACAGTTCTATGGAGATACAATGAACATCTTCGGGCATGAGGACCACAAATTCCAGTGGTCCGGGGCATACTCTTACTACTCATCCCCTTCTGCCCAGAACGAAGTAATTTGGACCTCTGGGATTTCTCATGTAGGTTGTGTCCTTGAATTTTTTTACTATAAGGAGGTGGTCTCTTGGTGCGCTGAGAGATGTATTTCAGGCCAAAGAATTATTCCACTGCGGGACCACTCTCTTATTTCTTTGTCACCTCGGGTCTTCCATAAGATGTTAATATTGTCAAAGCCAACATTGACCTTCAAAGGAGAAGATTGCAAGAAGTTCCTAAAAAATCATGATAATGGGTTGGACCTCTTGCCCGAGTTGTTGGAAGAGCCGGCGATAGTTCCTAAAGATATCAAAATCTTGCAGGTTAGTTCATTTAGAAATCCATTCCAGTAAATTGCCTGGTTGTTTACAAGGATAACGGGACATGAATCCATAACAAGTATTTCCCACATGATTCTTTATATTTTGTATTTCACAGTCAAGGAACAAGCCATTTTTGATTGGGGGAAGCTAATTTCCATGGAAATGTGTTCCCAATTGTCACAATTCAAAGAGGAGAAGAAATTTTATATGTCATCCTACTTGATTTTCACGATAGCACATTATTATCTATTTCCAAAACTATCTGTGTACCTTTTGGTACCAGGCCTTGTGGAGGCACAAGGCCTCCCATTGCTTTTATGAGGTTTTTAATGACTTTGTCTTGATTTTCAAAGATGTATTGTTAGGAAAGGATGCTCCCCACATGTTTGACCACACAACCAAGTTTTTGGATAGGAAGGGGACACTTGAACAAATGGAGAATGTTTGTTGCAGAAATAGCAAGGCAATACAACTACTAGTTGCATTTATTCCATGAGAAGAGAAAAAAACAGTTCATTCCTCCACCTTGTAAAGTCGGGGACTTCATGTTCAGGAACGTCAACAAAATTGACAAATTCACAGGCCATTTCAACAACTTGAACCTAAGATATGTTGAAAGGCTAAGAGGGTTCGACCCTAATGGGATTTTTTTAGAACATTTACTAACAGTTGGCTTCAACAATTCTTTTATCCAGACACGCCTAAATGAAGACAGAGGCAATGAAAAAAACACTCCTTCTTCTGACGTTGGTGACCTAGAGACATTACAAAGCACCACTGAATTGTACAAACAATAGGGAAAGGGGCTCGGTGAAAAGAGTGTTCAATCCTCGGATACCACTCCCAAGAGTACAACATCTCATAGCATCTCTCCAATGGCCCACCCTAGTAAGAAAGCAACTCAAAATTCTTCAAACGAAGGAGGAGATAAGAACCCTCCTCACGGTAAAATTGATAGTTCTCACAAGCTTCCCGTGATTAAGAAGAGAAAAAATGTTGTAGGGCAAGCAAAAGAGCCTGAAATTGAAAGTGAAGACATGGAACTTGAGACTGATCTAGATAGCGTATTCCACAACGTTGATCAACTCAGGGACACAATCCACCATAGTCCCCCAATGGAAATAGCCGAGACTAAATTTTTTGACGAAGATGAATCCTTTGTATTCCAAAGCATTGTTTTTTACAACGAGTTAAAAAAAATAATTATTGAAAAGAGAGATGTAAGAAATAAGAAAGGGAAATCTCGTTCAGAGATTAACCTTAGGAACATGTGGTTTTCCCAAATATACCGACTTCATCGAGCAACCAGAGATGCTCTTGATGATTCCATTAGAGACATTGAGGCCAAGAATGCCTAACTGAAGGACCGACTCAAGGAATTGGAGGAAGCTTTGATTCCTATCCCATTGCTTGCTAGTCCTTTAGTAATAACCATGCTTGCCACCCCAGTAGCCAAGTTAAAGGATCCTCCAACCTCCTTACATCGTGTAGAGGCTATGTGGAGAAGAATATCAAGAAAAGAATGGAGCTGATTACTTAGGCCTGACAAACATCACAAAGTATGGATTCCCTTGGAACGAGGGCACATGCTTTGCACAAACAGTTGCAGGTGGATTTAAAAAATGAAGAACGTTTCTATATAGAGACAGTCATCCCTTTTGGCATCCATGTCAGCAACATGACATATATGAGAAGAAGACAAGAAGATCTTCCCTCCCCAAACCGGATCACTCAATTAAATGCATGATAGAAAGAGAAAGTGAAGAACCTTCATCTTATTGTCCAATCATGTGAACACGTCATATCAAAGAAAGAATAATTATTCAGAAAGTTGACCGACATAGACTTAGTGGGAAGTACCAACGAGGTCCAAGACCCCAACTTAATTGTCAACTCCTTTCCCTTAACCAAGCAGGCCTTCGATGAACAAGTTGATATTTTTAAGGGGTCATCTTTAGAAAAGTTTTACAACATCCTTGAATATGGTGAAGATGACGTGGACAACTGGCTAGTGGACTATTTGGTACAAAATGAAGAAATCGATCAGGCTCTACATAATATTTCTATCGATATAAGGGAATTAGAAAAGGAGATTTTCAACATAAAAATCCAGGATGATATCAACGTGGCCCCCATGAGAGGCTACATTGATTAATGGCTCCAAAGGGCAATAAAAAATCTCATCGACGAAGGGCAACATGCAGTTGGTACGATTCCAATAGTCGTCGATGATAGCAATAAAAAGGCATCAACAAACAAATAGCAAAGTGGGAGATATATACCATCAATGTAAGTCTATATTGATTACATCCTGCTTTGTTTATCAATCCAGCTATTCCTCTTCTTTAAACATAAATGTCTAACCAAAGACTGGTAACTTCCAATTTCTTCTTTTCAGGTCTTGCTCTTTATTGTCGCCCACTTCTTCTTTCTATAGTCCAATTTCTTGTACTTATTTATTTTATGGTCCGCGGGAGCCCCAATCCCAGTCTATAGGACAAACACATTTAAATTTCTAGGAATATGTAATAGACAATATTATTTTTTGATATATTTCAAAGAAAACTACTTTTTTCGAAATGCAAAATTAGTTCTCTTTATGCATGTCGATCATCTTCTTTTATTTTTATGTGCTTAATTTTTTTTATCTTCAACAGATGTTGAATTTAAAGAGATTGTGTTTATTTAATTTGAATGTTTAATGTGTGTGATTCCTGGTCCTATTTTCCAAGAACCTTTATTTCCAAAAAAAAAAAAAAAAAACATTTTCTATCGTTTTGTATTGCTTCAAGTCATTACGAAGGATATTCTTTAAGTCCCACATTTGAACTATACATGCCACAGGAAAAACTTATAGAGGAGTACCACATCTATAAGAACACAGTAGGATTCAAAAATATATATTTTTGTTTATTTTCCACCGCATATAACTTTATTTATCCTAACACATATAGAGACACATAAGCTAGATGATCTATTTAAAGAAGTGACTACGAAAATTGTACTTAACTCTAACCAGTTGGAAGTATACATAAATCATTATGAATGAATTTCATAAATACATTGAAGAGATAAAGAATGCAAGGTAGGAACGAAAATTTTGAACATGGCAAGTCAAACTCTGTTTGGTGTACTACTCGTAAAAATAAAAGAAAGATGGATTATGCAAAACACACTATAATTATAATGAAAATACTCTAAAAAACTAAATGGTTTCAATGCCACAATTGCTCTAGGATCCACGTGTCATTTTCTGCATGGATACCAGCTGTACTTCATGCTGCTTGCCACATGTCCGTTGCTGTTTCCATTTGCCTCTGCTACTTATTCCCCCATCCCGGTGCATTTATTCCCATTCCAACCTGGCAGGGACTGTGCTACCATGCAACACTTGTTATAGATTCCATGGAGAGTAAGAAAGTATATCTATAATCTAGATAGATGTGTCACATCTATATGTTAATAAATTAAAATGAAATAAATGAGATCTATATAAATGAAAAGAAAAGTAAAAAATTGATCATAATAATAATAAACACAACTTCATCTTATCCTCAATATTTTAATCATTGATATGTTATGTCTTGGTTTTCTTTTAAGTTTTGATTATTCTCATTACTTATTAGATCCAAGATTAAAATAAATATATATAAGTTGATATTAAATTCATGATTGAAAATTCCAGCATAAAATATGATTAAGAACACAATCTTCCTAATTTTTTTTCTATATTCTCTTCTATAAACATAAGATAGCTATTCCTTACTGTTTTAATCATGACATCTTCAATCTTCTATTACATAAACATGAAATGGTTATTTAGTGTTTTAACCATTTTGTTGGATTTGAAACTCACTTGGTTAGATTCAAAATGCATTTTGTTGGATTTGAAACACTTTAAAAATATTCTTATTATTTTATTATTTTCAATTATTATTAATTGTTATGAAGCTAATATTTTACAGGTTTTATAAATTGATGTTAATTGTATATACTTACCATGTATTGTTAAGGTTATACTCTAACCCCCTTAAATAGATAGATAGGTTGTTATGTATGGAGGTCATATCTAGTAAATAAGGCTTGTGTAGTAGCGTGAAAGCAATAATTGTAAGAAGGCTTACTAGAAGGTTCTGCCTAAAAGTTCCTACAAGGTAGTTAGAATTATATAAAAAAGTAGAAGCAATACAATGAGATGTTTTCTAAAGTATATTGTATTCGGAGCTCTTCTCATCTTGAGGATTCCCCCTTGAAGACACAAGAAAACATTGGTCTTGTCAATAAAGGTATAACTATTTGTGGTGTTTTGGTTCTTCTATTAGATATTGATGTTCTAATCTATCATTTTTGCAATAAATCTAGGTATATCCTATAATTTTTGTTGTAAATCTTTCAATTTTCTAATAATGAACACCACAAGTGGTATCAATGCACTTTCATAAGCCAATATTTTAGAGATTTGTTATAGGCTAGAGACATTCCAACGTCTATAAATAAGAAAGTGATCTGTCATTCAACAAATAAATCTGCAATAGGGGAATAATACTATGGGAAATGCAAGTAGTTTCACCTAGTTGGACACCCTTGTAATCCTTGTTGGTACCCGTTTGAGTAGTACCACATCAGATAACACTTGTACACAAAATTTCACTTCCCCTAGGTAAGTTGATGGACCATCTTGTTGCTATAGTGTACTGAGAAAAACACTTGAGAAGACTACTCTCTAGTACCTAGGTAATTGGGTAGTACGACTAAGTGTATAGTCAATCCTCAGTTGGAGCCCTAAGAGATTTGGGTGAGTACTACTATTGGACCTTGCACATATATTAGAGAGTTATAACACTTGACACTCCCTTGCTTCCAGGACCCTAGAAACCCTACTCCTTGTTGTTAGTCCACAAAATTCCTACATAAATTGCAATATTGAGAATTTGAGAATTCTACGAGTGCAATAATATTCAAGTGGGAGTATAACTCTGCATGAGTCAAAATAAATAAATAGTATGGATCCTACCCACACCATTATTTGAGACCCATCTCAACAAAATCCCCATGTCATGTTGATCGTTGTGGCACCAATCTCTAGTAATTCATTTTAGTGGACCCACTTTCCCAACTACTAGGTAACTATCTCAACAAACCCAAAATGTAGTGTTGATCACCTTGGTACAACTCTCAAGCAACTTTTTTCTTTTGGAACCATATCTCTATGACTACTTGAGGTGAAAGCTATCCACTAGAGTCTTCTCTTTAGAAACTTTGTGTGATGAGTTGCAAAACATAATAGACTACAACTGCTTTACTAAGAAAAATATTGATGCCATATGTGATAATCTTGCCAACTTGGATTCACTCCTAGACTAGCTATCCAAACTTGTGGAAATGAAAACTCAGATCCTTGCTTCACAATTTGTGGGTTATCAATGGCAGGAACAACCATCCCAAAAGGAAGAAGTTGAATCATCTAGTCCCATTGGGCCTCACTCTACACCACTTGTTCATGATCCTATGACTCAAATGTGGCACAAATTTTTGAAAGTGGATCTTAACAAATTTGATGGATTTGATAACATAATATATCTCACTTAGGTGGAACCTTATTTTTCCCTACATTTCATCATAGTTGAATCTGTTAATTTTCACATGCAACTCTATGTGACTAATTTCGAATTTGAAAAATTGTTTCCTAGTGATCTAACTATCACTGAACAACTTTACACTAAAATTACTGACAGAAAACATATGCAATGTAAACAAAAAGATCAGAGATAAATCATCAATACACAACAAACACAATAATTATGTTTTGTAACTTTATCTAATCCTACAAATATGAGCACAAAACTAGTCTTCTCAATGTCACTAAGAATGAGGACAAAAGCAATACTTTCAGCCAATACAGTGTCACCAAATATGAGGACAACCTTGTCCTCCAATAACCATACAAATCAAAAGAGAAAACCTCAACAATATTATGGAAATATCCTCTTCCCATGAATCTATTTTAGATCACCTGTACGACTTGTTGATGTCACCTGTCAACATGTGTGGATCTGTACCTGCCCAAAAAATAGATAGGTGATTCATCTTATTGGAAACCCAGGAGCATACATTGTTTCTATACTGCAAACCATGTATACCCTATACACAATTTGTCCTTCTACAACCCATGTATGTACGTGCTTCGTCCTCCTGTAAACCACGTATAATCGAAGAAACTCAATTTTCTTCGCATGTGTGTCTTCCCTCACCTTTGCATTCTGATCTAGAAACCCTAGGCTAGATAGACCAGGCGCAAAAGTCTCTTTGTCGCCATTTCCATACCCCTTAGCACAGATGTTTACTCACTTATGCTAACTCCATGATGTCACTATACGATGATTATATCATAATGACTTCTCTCCTCTATATATAAGTCCAATGTGTGAGTTTAGGATCACTTCATAAAATCAACAATTAATTAGAATATTTGATTCTCCTTTTGTGGGTGTGGAACCCCAACATAAACCCACAAAACCCATCAACTTCCCCATGAGTCCCTAGCCTCATCCCAAGGCCCATTTCACTGAAAGAAAAGGCTAATCTGGTGCCAAAGAATGTTCCCACATGCCTGACACCTTGGCCTCTTGTGGGAATGTTATCCCCGATATCTAGGGATAACTAGGAGATCATGTCTCGAGGCCCACATGGTCCTAGACATGGAGTACCGAGAGCAGGAGCGACCTGAGCATGGTCCTGGAGGACCCATCTTCTTCTTCTCAACCAGCTTTGTCCTGACATCCATACCAGCCTCCATCACTACCGGTCTGGGCTTGCATCAGAAAGGGCTCTTGCTCCATGAGGTAATTGGTCCGAGGTATCATGGTATGTGTCATATTTGATCATTATAACCCTCTTATGTATGCATTAGATCTCTTTCATTTCAGATAACTGCTTGGATTTTACACTAATCTACTTGACCACTGTTGGGGTAATTGACTGGGTAGCTTAGCAAGTTGGTATTCATGGGTTTTGAGCAGCCAACAAAGGGGGTTTGAAGAACCATCGTCCGCTCCCCTCATATTCTCACTTTTTCATCTTAAAACCCCGCTCATCCATCCCATTTCCCCTAGTCTGGCCATTAGGATGACCGCCAGGGTACATCTTGTCTTGTGGGAAGAAGGGGCTAAAGGCCCAGGAGGTAAAAGCAGCTGGTAAAAGATAAAAGCCA
>ML833721.1:46048-68438 GCA_009831015.1 Picea engelmannii
GAGGCTCCTGTCTGTGAATGTTGTTGTTTAGTTATGGTTTTCTAGGAGGGACTGTCATTCTACAATCTTTGGCCATGTGTCCAAAGTTGTTGCACTTGTAGCATTCCATTTCAGTGCTCAATGATTCAACCTTGTTGTAGCTTCTTCTCTGTATTTCACTAGGCCCTCTTGGATAACCATTTTGTGTATGAATTTCAAATTTTTTTACGTTCCTGCTATTAGCTCTGCAATTTACAGCTTTATGTCCAAAATTATTGCATGAATAACATAAAATCAAAAAGATATTTTGAGACCTGGGAGTTGAATATATTTTGAAAGGAGTTACTCTTATGAATCCTTATTCTTCTCGAGGTCTATTTGTTTCTGTCGGTCGTTGATTCTGAAATCTGAATCTTCTTAGTGGAAGATTGTCCCTATAATCTTCCTTGTAGGTCTTCCTATCCCCTTTGATTGTTTCTGGATAACCTTTTATATATGTTTCTTGTTATTTTGATTTGGAGCTTGATCCCTTTTCTGTCTGATTGTATCCAAGTCCGGACTTTTCATGATTAGGCCTTTGAATACTGATAATTTCATCCAAAACTTTTGAGTTGTTCTACATATTTTTCTTTTGAAGATCCTTTCTCAATGTGACAATCTCTACTTCCAAATTTCCAATGATCCTGTCTCTTTCTTCTAACTGTTCTTTGAGTGATTCTTCAATTATTTTATATTTTTCTATTTGAACCTTCAATTCCGTGATGATCTGCTCTGGTTCTTGAGTTTCTTTCTTCTTGTCTAGTTCTACTTGTAGCTTCTTGTTTTTCCTCTTTTCTCTTCTTATAACTTCTATGGCAGTCAAAAATTCTTCTCGGTAGTCAAATTCTGCTTCTTCATATTCTTCTTCAGTGTCTTCTTTATCAGATTATTCTACTGCCATGAATATAACTCTTTTTGTCTCACTGTCACTGACTTCATCTTCATCTGATGAGGAGATGTCTTCTCTGGTGCATAAGATTTTCTCAAAAACTTTCTTTCTAGTTCCTTTGACTTTATATGTTTGTCTGCTATTTGAGTAATCTTCATCATTCCCCTTATTTTTATTATGAGGACATTTGTTAGAAAAATGACCAATACCATCACAATTAAAACAAATCAATGGAATCTTACCTTTATATCCGTCGTTGGTTCCCTTGTTCAATCTCTTGACAAAATTGGCCATTTCTTCATCATCTTACGAGATGTCATTGTTGCTTCTATGTTCTTTTTCTTTTTTCTTTGACCTTTTGGATGCTTTGAAAGATGCTTCTTTTATATCTAGATTTTCCTGTTTAGTTCTCATTTCATATGCTGTGAAGATTCCATGTAGTTCGCCCATGCTTATTGAGTCTAGATCTGCTCTTTCTTCTAGTGTTGATATCTTAGGATCAAATCTCATAGGAGGAGATATTAATACCTTTTGAACAATTATAGATTCTTTAATTTCTTTTCCCAATCCTATGATTGCATTTACTGTTTCATCGACTCGAAAGAAGTAAGCTGCAATATTCTCATCTTCCTTCATCTTTAGTTGTTCGAACTAACCTATGTAAGTTTGAAGCTTTGTTTCTTTGACTTTTGAATATCCTTCATAAATATTTTGAAATTTTTCCCAAATATCTTTAGCGGATTTACAATGCATAACTTTGATGTATATCGATTCACCAAGACTATTCAAAGTGCATTTGTGGCTTTGGAATTATTTTGACTGAGTTTTATTTCTCTTTCACTTATTGGCAGAACTATTGGTTCTTTGTATCCATCTACTATAGATTGCCAAATTTCAAATCCCTGTGCCTGTATATATGTTTTCATCCTTCTGCTCCATAATGCATACTTATGTCCATCAAACTATGGTATTCCATGTTTATACATGTTGCTTCTCTCCATTATCTATCTTTCAGTGGTTAAACCGATTCTTAAAGGAACGCTCTCTGAAACCAATTGTTGTATTACTAAGAGGGGGGGTGAATCAAGAATAGAGAAATTCAATCATTTTTAACCACAATATGCAAGTTTTTATATCAATGTAGCATTATCATCCAATAGTTGCAGAGTAAATAAACAATGAACAAATGAGAAATCATACACATACACAATACACCATTGTTTTTACGTGGAAACCCAAAGCGGGAGAAAACCACATAATGCATTTTCTTATATGTCTTTAACAATTACATTCATTGGAAGCACCAACTTCCTTTGTTTTCCAGCTGCAACTGGAAGGAGGCTCCACCCCTCTAGTTTCTTAGGCTATAACTTGAAGGAAGCTCCAACTCCCCAATTATTTGGCTACAACCAGAAGGAAGCTACAACCCCCTAGTTTCTCAGGCTACAACCTAAGGGAAGCTCCAACTCCCCAATTCGTTGGCTACAACTAGAAGGAGGCTACAACCCTGTATGTTCTCTGGCCAACTGGAAGGTGTCTACAACTACCTTTCATTACCCCATCCAACCTCCCTGACGTAGAAGTAGAATGATGGAACCACTCTCACACTATCACTATGAGATATACTGTTGTAAACCTGTACCAATCAACTTGCACCAAACAACCTGTACCAATAACCTAAACCATGCATCAACCATACTTCAACCATGCATCAACCTGTACCTCAATCTGTAATCAATCTATACCATAAACAAGTTCATCAACCTATACCTCAACCTGTAATCCACCTATACCATAAACAAGTGCATCAACCATGCACCAACATGTACCAAACAACCTGTAATCAACCTGTACCATAAACAAGTGCATCAACCATGCACCAACCTGTAACTCAACTTGTACCATGAACAAGTGCATCAACCATGAACCAAACTTGTACCAATCATGCATCAAATAGACATAAATTATGACTCATCAAGATGTACCAACATCATCAACTATGCACCTCATGTACGTGCCAACTCATCAACTACTTGTCTCAACCATGTACTCAAAATGTACCTCAACCAAAAGTCCTCATCAATTTCATCATCCAAATCTGATTTGTAACTATATAATAGACCTAGTGTATATGATCACATACCTGCAAACCTTCCTTAACTTTAACAACAAGAGACTAGCATTTTCATCAAACTTTACTTTAGTCTCACATGACTAGTTTTGGATTAGTCAACAACCCTAACTTGAAATAAACATAACTATGTACTTGTAATGAATAAATATCTGAAAATAGTACACAATCAAACAAACTTGGGTCCATTACCCAAACCTAGGTTCTCCAACTTCTCATTTCCATAACTCTCTAACCGTGAGGAGTTATGTGACGTTCCAAATACCAATGGAAATGGAATGAAATGTACTATCCATCAAGAATAGTATTACCTTCAAATATATTAAAAATCATACCATTATACATGAAACAACCTTGGTTCCATTACCCAAACCTTTGTGCTACCGGAATTCACTATCGCACTTTCTCCAAGCACTGACATCAATCACCAAGGTTTGACATCAATCTACAATATCACTCTCTAATCGTTGACATCAATGACAACCAACAATCCATACCAACTGTCCATCAACCTAAGCCAACTGTATAACCCTTGTAACCCTTGTTGGTACCTGTTTGAGTAATACCACATTAGATATCACCTTACAAAATTTCACTTCCCTTAGGTAAGTTGATGGACCATCTTGTTGCTATAGTGTACTGAGAACAAAACTCGAGAAGATTACTCACTAGTACCTAGGTAATTGTGTAGTACGACTAAGCATATAGTCAATCTTCCTTAGGTGGTTCCCTAAGAGATTAGGGTGATTACTATTGTTGGACCTTCTACGTATATTAGAATGTTATAGCACTTGACACTCCCTCGCTTCCAGGACCCTAGAAACCCTACTCCTTGTTTCTAGCCCACAAAATTCCTACATAAATTGCAATATTGAGAATTTGAGAATTCTACGAGTGCATTAATATTCAAGTGGGAGTATAACTCTACATGAGTCAAAATAAATATATAGTATAAGTCCTACCCACACCCTTATTTGAGACCCATCTCAACAAAATCCTCATGTCATGTTGATCATTGTGGCACCACTCTCTAGTAATTCATTTTGGTGCACCCACTTGCCCAACTAATAGGTAACTATCTCAATAGACCCATATTGTAGTGTTGATAACCTTGGTACAAATCTCAAGTAAAATTTTTCTTTTGGATCCATATATCTATGGCTACTTGAAGTGCAATCTATCCACTAGAGTCTCCTCTTTATAAATTTTTTGTGATGAGCTGCAAAACATAATAGACCACACCCACTCTCCTAAGAAAAATATTAATGTCATCTGTGATAAGCTTTCCAACTTGGAGTCACTCCTGGACTAGCTATCCAAACTTGTGGAAATGCAAACTCAGATCCTTGCTTCACAATTTGTGGGTGGAAAGACTGACCATCCCAAAAGGAAGGAGTTGAATCATCTAGTCCCACTGGGCCTCACTCTACCCCACTTGTTCATGATCATATGAATCAAATGTGGCACAAAATTCTGAAAGTGTATCTCAACAAATTTGATGGATCTGACTACTTAATCTAGGTCACTTAGATGGAACCTTATTTTTCCCTTCATGGCATCATAGTTGACTCAATGAAAATTTGTGCGGGTGTCTTATAATTAGATCTTGAACATTGACAATGGTGGAAATGGCATAAGAACTCCCATAGGGGTTATATTTCTTAGACACAATTTGTCTCATAACTCTATGAATGTTTTGAAATGGACACTCATTATTTGAGACAATTGACCAAGCTTAAACAATTTGGTATAGTCAAATAGTTCATCTTCACTTTTGAGAAATTAGACATCTGCATCAGAGGCGTTTCCAATAATGTTTTTAGGGAATTCTTTATAAGTGGTCTAAAATAATAGATACATGCACCAATCTTAAGGGCTCCTGCTACTACTCAATTGGAATCCTCTCAAAGATCTTAAGAATCCCAAAAGGTAGTCAATGATTAAATTAAAAAGACACCATTTATTCCCCATCCCCATCCCCATCCCACTATTTCCCCCCCAAAAAATCCCTCTCCCTCCTCTCCACCTCTCAAGACCCACAAGTTAACCCACACTAAAATTGCAGAGTACCAACTTAGAGGTCCATGCTACAACTGTGGTGAGAAATATTTTCCTAGGTATAAATGTAAGGAGAAAAAACTCTTTATGGTCATTTAAAAGGAAATTTCGGATGATGAATTTGAATTTATACCTCTAGAGACTCTTCCTCCACTCATTAAAGGCATTCCCCCATCTACTCCATAGGATGTGGAACTATAGATCTTGATGCATGCCTTGACTGGTATTTCTGCTCCCCAAACAATCAAATTGATTGGATACCTCAGACATTGAAAATTCATTGTCTTAATTGATAACAATATCACCCATAACTTCATTCATTGGTGTGTAGACTAAGAAACTCACTGCAACATCCATGCTTTGAATAACTTCTAAATAGTGATTGCTAATTCAGGTTCCATGAAATGTGGTGGTTGTTGTGAAAATGTGAACCTACAAATGGGTGATTATTCATTGAAAACCCACTTGTTTTCTATTGAAATGGGTGGTTGTGACATTGTCTTGGGTGCTAAATGGTTGTGTGCATTAGGCCCCATCACCATGGATTTTTGTGATTTATACATAATTTTCCAACAGGAGGGGTATAACTACACTTTCAAAGTAATGACAACCCATTCTCTAGAAATAATCAACTCCCACTATATGGAAAATGTTCTTAATAAAGGACATTCATGAATTGTGGATCAATTCCATGTTATTTAAGCCTTTTAGACTCCTTCTCAACCCATTCATCTTGACATGCAATTAGTCTTGGCCAAACAACAATCCATTTTTGAACCTCCCCAAGGCATACCACCTTCCCAAGGTGAGCATGATCATTCTATTCTAATCATACCATGTAGCATCCCACCTAATGAACACTTGTTTCACCATCCATTTTCCCCAAAAAAATAAATGGAAAAGATAATTCAAGACTTGCTAGTAGATAGTTTCATTTTCACTAGTACCAATGCTTATTCATCACCAGTCGCCAAGGTCCTCAATAAAGGAGTCACTTAGCACATGTGTCCTGAATTTTGAGATCTCAACAAAATAACATTCAAGGATAAGTTCCTCATTCATATCATTGATGACCTTTTGAATTATCTCAAGGGCACTCAATTCTTCACCAAACGTGATCTCCACTCAGGCTATCACCAAATTCACATGAAGGAGGTGGGCATTCCTAAAACTATTTTTTACACTCATGAAGGCCAATATGAGTTCTTGGTGATGCCCTTTGGCCTTTTCAATGCACCTTCCACCTTCCAAAGTCCCATGAAAAAAATATTTCAACCCTTTCTTCATCATTTTTCCCTTGTCTTTTTCTATGACATCTTGATCTATAGTAAAACTTAGCATGCTGATGTCACCCATGTGGATCAGGTATTACAACTACCTGTTAATCATCAAATATTTCTCAAGAGGTACAAATATGCTTATGGTGTCTCTGAAGTGGAATATTTGGTCCATATTGTTAGTCATGATGGTGTATGTGTGGATTTGAATCAAATTGACTTGATGAAGGATTGGCCCCCTTCCAAAAATCTTAAAATTTATGAGTTTTTTTTGGTCTCACTTGTTATTATATAAATTTCATAAGGAACTATGGTAAGATTGCATCTCCCCTAGAAACCTTGCTTAAAAAAATTGCTTTCAGTTTGAATGATGACATAGAACGATCCTTCTAGGATTTGAAGAATGTTATTTGTACAACCCCAGTACTTTCTCTACCAAACTTCACTAATACATTTCTCTTTGAATGTGATACCTCCAAAATGGGAATTAGAGAAATACTCATGCAAGAGGGATGACCATTGGATTTTACCAGCAAACAACTATGTGAGAGGCACTTGGGAAAATCAACTTATGAAAAGGAGACGATGGATATATTGCATTTTATGGATATATGACATCCATACCTACTCAAGAAACATTTCCATATTAAAACCAATCATCATATGTCCTAGAGAAAAGGATTTTGTCCCCCAAGCAATAGAAACGGGTCACCAAAATGTTGGGATATGACTACAAGATAAATTATAAAAAGGGGAAGGAGAATGTTGTATCACATGCTCTCTCTCGAAAGTATGAAGAGGATGGGTCCCTCTTTTAACTCTCCTTCATAGTAGCATATTGGTTGAATGACGTCCACAAAGAATGGTTAACAGATCCCAAATTTTTTCTCTAGATACAACAAATTCAAATGGAATCTCATGCATACCAAGGCTACACTTCGAAAAATGAACAGCTTCACTATAAATGGAATCTTTATTTGAACAAACAATTAGAATTTAAATCAAGGGTGTTATATAAAGTCCATCCCTCTCCACCAATAGGTTATTCATGGTTTCATAAAACATATGAAAGGATCAAACATTATTTTGTTTTGGAAGGAATGAATAAAGGCATTTGCACCTTTGTGGTAGAATGTGAAATTTCCCAATGACACAAGGGAGAGATAGTGAAACCTCCAGGGAAACTACAACATTTACCAATTTTTCTAGCTGCATGGACTAACATTTATATGGAATTCATTGTGGGGTTACCCAAATCTATCAATAAATCCATCATCATGGTTGCAATTGTTTGTCTTTCCAAATGTGCTCATTTTTTTCCTTTACATGACCCCTTTAAATCCTCTATGGTCATTCAAGTATTCATGGATATTTAAATTCCATGGTATGCTATAATCTATTGTAATGGAATGTGAACCCACTTTCACTAACAATTTCTTGCAAGAGTTGTTTCGGCTCTAGGTCACTCAATTAAATCTTAGAATCCCATGTCAACCCCAAATTGATGGTAAAAAAAAGATTCCAACAAGTTCCTAGAACAATATTTGTGGTTCTTTACTTTAGAGAAACAATCCCAATGGGTTCAATGGTTACCTCCAATAGACTGGTGGTATAATACAACTTATCATGGTGGCACTTGAATGAATCCCTTTGAGGTTGTCTATGGAAGAAATCCCCCATAAATACTATCCTAGTTACATAGAGTCTCTAAGGTGCATGATGTAGATCCTTCAACAATTCCCTCATCTCTAGCCTTGAGGACAATGCCACTTTCTAAGGTAAAGGACATGTTAGGGTCCTACCTTAATCCTCTTAAGTAGATAGATAGGTTGCATTGTATGGAGGCCATCTCTAGTAAATAAGGCTCATGTAGTAGTGTGAAAGCAGTAACTATAAGAAGTCTTACTAGAAGGTTCCACCTACTAGAAAGTTCATAGGAGGTAGATATAATTGTATAAAGAAGTAGAAAGAAGTAGAAGCAATGTAATGAGATGTCTTGTGAAGTTTATTGTAATTGGAGCTCTACTTATCTGGAGGTTTCCCCCTCAAAGAGGCAAGTGAACATTTCTCTCATCAGTAAAGATATAATTATTTATGGTATTTTGGTTCTTCTATTGCATATTGTTTTTCTAATATGTCATTTCTACAATAGATATGGGTATGTCGTATAATTTTTGCTCTAAATATTCCAATTTTCTAATAAAACACCACATATATATAATAATATACTATCTATGATTCTTGTTTATTTCTATGTTAATTATCACATTTTATGATATACTTTATTTGAATTGATTGATCAATCTTATTGAAGTTTAGACACCTTCGATAAATGACATTTCGAATAAACATTTTATTTATAATTTTGTTGTGTAAAATTATATTTAAAAGATGTGTGTGTATTACTTTTCAAAATTTTATATGAAAATTTTAAATTTCTTTTTTTTAATATTTGCGAATAATATTTTTAATAAATCCATTAATATAAATAAATAATTTTGAATTCAAAGGATTCAAATCAACACCTACCTCACATGGAATTAGTTTATTACCTAATAACATTAAAAATGCTCATTTAACTAACTCACATATATATATATATATATATATATATATATATATATATCCCAAGAAAGAAAGATTGAAAGATTTATATTCCAAAAAATGAATATACATGAGAATTGTCCAAAGGACTCTTCCAACTAGACATTGTCAAGCAAAAAAGGACCTCGTGACTAAAAACCAGATATTTTCTATCACCTTTCCTACCCTGTTACATTATATTAGACACACCACAGACATATTCCAACATCTAGTAACTAGAGAACCATACAGAAATAGATATCAACCCCTAAAGGCATCCACCAAAACTATCTACAATTCTAAAAAATAAAAGTGAAACTCCATGCTCTCTGACTCCTAACCATCGAGGAATTCCTAAACAGAGAAGGAGCCTACACAACATTCTGGTTCTTCTTTGGACAATTGATCTTACTTTTGGTTAATCTCTAAATATGAGTGAACAGAAACCATTCAAAATCCTAAATAATTTTATGGATATGGGACAACAAGGATTGTAGGCATAGAATTTCCACCTTTATTTTCCTATTTTCCCAATTAATCACCACCTGTGAATCTCCTATAAGAACCTGAAGATGATTGATCCCATGTGAATTAGCAAAGAAAAGAGGAGAGTACAGAGACAAAAATTATACTTTGTCGTTGGATCCCAAACCCGGTGCATACCAAATATAGAAAAAGTGATGAGAATTCACATATAACACCACTTCGACTCCACATCTTGGGGGGTGTCCCTAGCCGGTCCCGTCAAAGAACCCCCAGGGAGTCGCATAATCCAGAGAAGACATCAAAGGTTGATCCAGATTATATTGAGAATGACATGAAGGTAGAGATATAACAAGGAAACACACAAACATATTGCAAGAAACACAATAATAAAATTAAACTCATATTCTATTAATGATTGTTTGGAATACAAAAGACTGTAAAATGTGAAGCACACAAGATAGATGTAATGGTGGTAGCTTATCTTTGAAGAGAGAGATGTGATGACTATGCTTGTTTACAAGAAGTTGATTACAAAGAGACTGAAAAAGACTTTTAACATAAAGCATCAGTGAGAAAACCCTAAAAATCCAAATCCCTAACCCCATAAGATGAAACACCAAAAGGTTTGTGGGCCCTGATGTGGTTAGTTGATACGTCAACCTCNGGGGGGGGGGGGGATTTTTCATACGATATTCATTTAGGGTGCTCGATACCCCATCATAAATATCTATTCAAGGACTAAACATTTATTCATTCTAACATATGCCTTTTACTACATGTTATGTGCTTGCACGCCAAAAAAATGTCGTTTTGGGCCTCAAAACGATCCTAAAAGTTTGGGACCCAAAAAACTACAAAAAAACTGCCAAGATGTGGAACCTTTCTAAATTAGTGGAATAGGTGGGTGGCCATCAATATAAACTTGGATCAGTCCTCCCCACTTAGGAAGAAAAGGTTCCCAATGCATCAAGTTCCTTCATCAGATGGGGAAACTTCTGCTGAATCTAACTCCCAGTGAGCCACTTTCCCTTGTGAAGAAGTTTCCTTTCTTTAATGACTTGATAGAGTTGGATGGTCTATTGGCAGGTGCCCTTCATCTTGATGCCCATGAATCGATCAATTTCCTCTTATTCAATCCAATAAATATTGAGTTATGCAGGGGACAAGTGCTTGGTCACATCTGAAGTGTCTAGGAGAGGTGGAAAATATGGTCGAAGCAGTTCCACATTAAATACTGGTGCAATCCAAGGAAAGGGGGGATACTTTATTCAAAATCATTCTCACCCATAGCCTTTATGATGGTGTAAGGCCTGTATCGGAGTGGGAAGAGATTATGATTGGGTCCCATGAGGCGCTCTTTCTGCAAATGCAACCATACCTTATATCCCACTTGAAACTTGTGTTGTACCCGATGTTGATTATGGCATTGCTTGTACTTGGCGTTGGATTTCTGCAAAATATCATGAGACTGTTGTTGGATTTGTTGGATTCACTTAAAAAATTATGCTTCTCAATCAACCTCTGTCTCAGCATAGGATGACTCTTCATATGCAACTGTAATGGGTAGAGCTACATCAGGCTGGAACCCCAAGTCAAGGATGATTTTAGGGGCTAAATTTCTCTCATGGGATAATTTTCCATGGTTTTTCCAAAAATCAGATTCGCTATTTTAAAAATGATTCACCCAAATTCTATAGGATAAAGTTATTTTACCTTAAAAATCGTCAAAATTTTATAAAAACTATATAAAATCCTTAGAAATTTGAATATTTTAACAAAATATCTCCAAACATTTATAGTTGGCATATGAAGGATTAGTAAGATTCTCCAAGGTTTCTACATTTTAAAATAAATTTCCATCCTTAAAATTTATTTTAAAATGTAGAAACCTTACAACCCGCCAAGGTTTCTACCTGAAAAGGGTTGTGGCCAATAGAGATGTGAAGGGATCCATTGTAGCTATGTTGAACATAAGCAAGGATCTCATCCCATGTGCATGGATGTTTGGAATTGTATATCCTCAGGATATGGACAATAATCCTACTGACTACCTTTGTTTTCCCATCAGTTTGTCGGTGGAAGTGTTATAGCAAGATTTTCCTCACCATATGCAAATTTGTTCAAAGGGCCTTTTCCCATTTCCCTATGCAGACTTGAAGTCCCTTTTTGAATTTCCCAGAGCTAAAAATTGTATTTTTCCACATATACACTCCCTAATAGCTATACAACATGTGTATATGCAGGTTGCACCATTGCAGCCCGTGTACATAAGGTTTTGTGCTCATAATTAAAAAATGGTGTCGGGTTTCCATGCAACATCACATGATCCATGATCATTGACCTTCCATATACTGGAAATGTTCTAACTCGGCCCTTTAGTTCCATTTGAAGGTTATAAATGGGCTATATCCAAGCTGTGGAAGAGAGGAGAAGAATTCAACTTTGAGAGAAAAGTTACTATAGAGAAATTATTCACTTCATATTAAGTTTGCATCCCTTTGTCCTTTTAAGTCTGAACACATTGTTCATCCCCCAAGCTCTTCCCTGTTTGATGGAGAACCTCATTGTCTCTATTATATGAGATTACCTTTGGTGGAGGATTGAAGTGGTGGAGGTCCAGCTCGAAGGGACTTAGTTTCTCGGTTTTGAACATGTCGACACAGAAGTTTCTCATTCCAACCTGAGATTAGAGTTGATTTCTGTAGTAATTTCCATCTGTTGTGGTTTACCCCATGCCATAGAGTGATTTTCCTCATAACAAAATCGGTGACCATACTGGGGAGGGAATCTTCTTTTCGGGGTTTGGAGTGTTTTTCTGGACCTTTGATTTCTCTCGTTTATATTGCGTTTCTTGTCGTCTGATTGATTGACAGCCTCTGTTCATTTTGAATTTGAGTTTCTTGACCTTATCCTTAATCTGGTAGGGCTTCAAAACATGTACGCGGTATTTTTCCTGAAAGTCGCGTACATACGCGAGTTGTTGTTCTATAGGAAGCGTATATATTCATTTTTCTTCTGAACAATCGCGTACATCATCCTTGTTTGCTTGATTGTTGAGTTTGATGTTTGCTGGGTAGGTTTTGATGGTTGTTGAGTCTTCTTAGGTATTTGTCACGATTGTTAAGTTCTTGCAGAGTGATAGGAAACCTTTCTTTGGTTGAATTTTTGGGCGGTGTTTCTTTCTCATCATCCTTTTCATTGATTGTCCTTGCATCTTGGGTTGGGTGTTTGCTTCTTGATATTCTACTTGGTTTGTCTCTATTGACATACAGTAGAATCTTTATATCAACTGACTGTTCAATCCTTGCATTTTCATTCTTTTCTTTTGAAAATACAAAAAAAATACACATTTTGCATTGTTGGCATTTGATCTTTTGGGTTCTTAGCGTTGATCTTAGTACATGTATGGAAAGATTGCATCTTATTTGAAATTGTAGAATTAAATTGGAAATTGCATTTTGAAAAGATTATCATTTTTTGGGAATTGAAGTTAGGAATTTTCATTTTGTTCATATTCATTGATTTTACTTGCCGAGTCATAACATGATTAGTTTCAAGAACATACCTTTTTGAGTAAGAAAATCCACTAAAAGTAACACTGATAAATTTAAAATTGATTAGAAATGATTTTATTTTTTAGGGTGCACAAACTAGCTCAAGATTTAGATCCTTGGAATAGGATTTTGTGAGTAAACTTCTCCAAGGCTATTAAATTCAACATATGTGTTTGACTAAGGGAGTGCTGAAATCCATTGTATAATTTGTGACGTCAGGAGACTCCACTTACACCAGAGTTAAGCACAGGGTAGCGTGAATTTGGTTGAGGGGATGTCCCTCCAATACCTTCTTAGCGTCAGAGATATTTATGGGGATGTATTCGTATATGGGGGTCTTGATAGTACCTTTACATCTGTGAGAGGCGGTGTTGTCGATATTTTGGGCTTTGTTACCTTTCCCATATTGTGGACCTGACTTACAATTGTTCTCCTAGGCATTGGTTATATCATGGTGGCTTAGTTTCTTGACATAGGTAGTCACATAGATTACTTGCAGGGGTTATTCTGCAGGTACCCTGAGTAATATAAGGGTCGGAAAACAAACAACCTTTATGGAGGATTACCTCTCTGGGTGGATTTGACCGACTACGTTGTTAAGCCCATGAGGGCCCTTATAACTGATTCTGATACCTCTAATCTTTTGAAGGGAGTCTCGTGCCCCTATTGGACGAGACATACCTACTCTAGTGAGGGAGGCCCCTTTTCAGCCACTATATCCCGTTTGTGTGCATTGGCCTTTTTTATTTACTTTGGTGTGCTCTCTGATTATTAGTTGGCCTTAGGATTTTGTATTGCATCATGAGTTTTTATTGTTATGATCAGTGGAGCCTCGTGACTCCATCAGTTAGCGCTAACCATCCTGTGGTATTTTATCATTCCATGGGGACGAATCCTTTTATCTTTTTGAGTGGTACGTTGAATCATGATACTCAGCCAATACCTTCGGCCTCTAATCATTTTTCTCTTGGTATGCCAAACATGTCTTCGCATGTGCCATCCTCTGTCTCATCTTCTTATGTGAATCCTAGTTTTGGGTTTGGGGGCATGTTGCCTCCTTATTCCCCCTTTTCATTTGGTGGGAGTCATATCCCTCAACCAACTCTTATGGTAGGCAGTTGGAATCTTCCTTCCTACAGATCCAATCCTAGCTTCACTTTTCTAGGACCAAGTGCTCAAATGGGCAGTCATTCTACTTATTACACTCCATCCATCTATCCTTCTTCTGTTATGTCGGTTCCTACAAACACTTTTCCCATAGAGAACCTCCATATATCCTTTGGTGTTTCATCTAGGGGGCATCACTTTTATAGTATGGAAAACCCCCTTCATGAAGTTCCTTCATCTGGGGGCAACATATATCCTCACCTGAGTAATGCTTGTCATGTCTCTTTCTCTTTGCAAGCATCTTCCTTGGTCATGATTCCCTTACACACCTTTATGAATCAATATGGAGAAGGATAATATCCTGCTGGACAGGGACATGGTGTATACCAAAAAGCTTCTTAGCCTACAATTTCTCAAAACCAATCTTTCCCAGAACCTTGGTCTCAAATTCCATAATCAGTTGTTACAAGTCATCCTAGGGGCACAACTCTAGTCATTGCTAGTCACATTGAACATACATCACAAACCTTTGCTATTCATGTTGGGGATTCATCACCAACCTATGCTAGTCATATTTGGAATTCATCACCAACCTATGCTAGTCATGTTGGGGTTTCATCACCAACCTATGCAAGTCATGTTGGAGATCTGCTACTAGCCTCTGCAAGTAATGCTGGGAGCATGTCACCAGCCACTACAAGTCATGTTGGGGGAATTCATACGATTGAGAAGCATCGACGTATAAGACATAAGCCCAAGTTCCTTTTTATACTTTACAAAGGAGATCACCTTACACATTTGTGCCTTTCTACTTTTGTGGTACAAGAAGCATGGTCCTTGCCTTGGGGCCCTTCGGGTTCCGAGTCGTCCTTGGTTTCCAAACATTCTAGTCCTTTTTTAGTTGATACAATGGTCGTGCCAATGCAATCATCGATTGATTCCACACTTATTTTGGGGGTTGATGCATCTCTCTTGACCATGTTGTCTTGCATCCTGTTCAACTAGCAGTCATGTTGATGCAATCTTCGGCCAACACCACTCCTGTTTTTGGGAGTGATGCATCTCTTGACCTTGTTTTCTTCCATCCTTTTCAACCAAAGGTTGAAGAAGTGGTCATGCCGATGCAATATTCAGTCAATCCCACTCTTCTCTTGAAGAGTGACAAGTCTAAGTAAGTGACATTTCCGATGCAATCTTTGGTCAATCCCACTCTTCTTTTGGAGGTTGATGCATCTTTCGACCACGTCCTTGGAATTTCTAGTCATGTACCTTTTGAACAAGGGAGCCTTCTACTCTTTTCGAGTACGCTCCATCCAAGTCCTAGGGTGGTTTCCTTTGATTGGAATGATATTGTAGAGCCTTGACTTCCTTATTCTACACCCTTCCAGATAAGGGGCATTCTTCGATATATTGTAGATAAGGTAACCCCTGCAAGTATTTTATCCTCCTTGACTTGGAAAGATTTGGGTTTTCCCAAGCTTGTGTCAGCTATATGTGAGTTGCTGACTTTCAACAAAAGTCCTTCACATGGCCTCCCCCATGATATGCTATGTAGAACAACATCCCCAAGTCTTGTTTAATCTCTTTTCCGACTCTCTCAAAAAGCGAAAAGAACTCTCTCAAAAATCAAAAATATTTCCGAGTGAACTTGTCTCTTTCACACTCGTAAATTGGATTTGAAAGGATGTCTATTTGGTGTAAGTTTAACCCTTTTTCAGACCAAGTAGAATAATTTTGAAAAAGGAATACTCTAGTCACTAGTGGCTAGAAGAGTTCTCTTGGGTATTGGTTTATACTCTTTCGGGCTTAGGGGATTAAATTTACTAAAAAGGAAATTATTTGGCATTAAGTTGTAATTGCATCTTATTCTCTTGCTTGCAGTATTGATCCTATTATTGGTTCTCGCTTTCGCATTATAATCCTATCATCTCAACAGTTTTCATCATCAACCAAGCAGAGCCTTGTTTATATCCTTTGCAACTTGACACCCTGTACCCCAAGAGGAAACTTTCCCCCGAGTTTCCATATCCTGCGTGCACCTCCTTTTATTGAGCATAGGTATGCTCCACTGCTGGAACCAATTTCTTACTCGTGACACTCTTTTCCTCCTCTGTATCATAGCATTCATTTGATTATGAAAAAACAAAAAAAAGATGGGCGGGAAAAGAATATTATCTTATGTTGGCAACAGTCTTGTCTCTTTTGAACAAAGCACAAACTTTTGATTTCACTTTTCATCAAAAATTTGGGTTTAGCATGACCTTAGGAAGTTGAGCTTGTTACTTATAGTTTAATCCCCTGACTGGTTACTATTCCAGTTCCTATGGAGAGTTTGATTGGTGCCTCCTGCATCACAAAGTTTCACCAATGAGTCTATTCTGCTAGAGTCATCCATATGTCTCATGCTCTTGTTCAAAGGATGTTTATCATCCTGTTTCGGCCATTTCTCAGAACTCTTGACTTTGCATGTCAACCATATTCTTAGTGTGTCTCAAAGATACATGAAGTTGTATTCCTACCATGCACCCTTGTCCTACTTTCCTTATGGATAGGTAACCTTGAACCCAACAGTCGACTTCTCCTCATTGGTTGCTGACTGGGAGGTTTCCCTTGTGTTCGACGAAAAGAAATCTATTCACACTTTGGGATTCATGCAATGTATTGGATTCCATTAGCCTTATTGGCAGTTTCCTCACCTTTTTCGGTAGTTTTCCTCATTGGATGCTATTCAGAGGGCCTTTTTCATGCACTATCTGCATTTGGTGCATGTGAAAGACGCACAAGGTCATTGGTTCGTGAGCATGTTCTTAATTTGAGTTCCTATAAATCATCAAGCTCCTGCTTTATACCTCGTGTTTAATGATGAGATATGCCTTAATGCTCTCCTTTCAGAGGATCTCCTTCCATCAACTTCAACCCATCTATTCTGGAAATGAGAGCTAGAGTCTTATGAGCACCTAGAGACTTGTAGTCATTAGTGGTAGGTTCTCTTGCCATTGCCGGTTGGGAATACATCAATGTCTCCTGATTGATGAATTCTTCAATTGTTCAACCTCAAAACCTTTATTCACACTTGGAAGAATATACTTGGTTCCTTGATACCTACTTTCATTATCGGTAAGTTATCTCGCGTTTGTTAATGGTATACCTTAATGACTGGTAATCAAATGAAGTCTCATTATGTTTGACCTCAACTCCTTTATTCACATAATGTAGACTTGCACATTTGGCAGATCATGTAGAAGACTTGAAGACATCAGTTTATAGTCGCATCTTTCCTGAGCTGTTGCTATCATTAATTGGACCAGTACCTATATGACTTCAGTGATCATGGGAGATCAGATTGTACTCCATTGTATTCAGATATCTTCAGAATGATTTTGAGACTGGTTTTCACTGGGCCTTGTTCGTGACCATGACAACCTATGGCATGTATCTACTCTTGTATTTCCTATTCATGACCATGGATAGTTGTTTTGTATATTTCCACATGGATCTGCAGTGTAATTCAAATTGGTATCCATGTGCACAAATTCAGTATGGATTGTAATATTATTATGTGAAACTAGTTTGTCGAGATGGATCACCATTACTCCACTTTTAGGAATTATAATATATTTCGACCATCACAGATACTCCTTTGACCTCACAAATTAGGGGGCATCTGTTATAGAAATATTTTCCTCACCATATGCAAACTTTCTTAGAGGGATTTTTTCCATTTCCCTATGCAGACTTGATGTCCCTTTTTGCAGTTCCAAGAGCTAAAAATTGTATTTTTCCACATATACAATCCCTAACAACTATACAATGTGCGTATACGCAGGTTGCACCATTACAACCCATGTACATCAGGTTTTGTGCTCAAAATTAAAAAATGGTGTCGGGTTTCCATGTCACGTCACGAGATCCATGATCCTCGACCTTCCATATAATGGAAATGTTCAGACTCGACCCTTAAGTTCCATTTGAAGGCTATAAATGGGCCATATCCAAGCTGTGGAAGAGAGGAGAAGAATTCAACTTTGAGAGCAAAGTTACTCTGGAGAAATTATTCACTTCATATTGAGTTTGCATCCCTTTGTCCTTTTAAGTCTGAACACATTGTTCAACCCCCAAGCTCTTCCCTATTTGATGGACAACCTCATTGTCTCTCTTATATGAGCTTTCCTTTGGTGGAGGATTGAAGTGGTGCATGCCCAACTAGAAGGGACTTACTTTCTCGGTTCCGAACGTGTCGACACAGAAGTTTGTCATTCATACACTTCTGTTGATTACATTTTAATAGAAATACTATTTTCTCATCCAATTAATGTCTTGCAAATATTTGAATTGTTATTCCATGGGAGTATTTGTTATGAATATTGATGGATTATGCTATTGAATGTGATAACTTTATATATTATCACCATATGCTTGCATATCTTGGTTGTTGAGGACACGTTGCAGGTGTATTTCTTTGAGTCAAGTTCTCAACAGTGGACTTCATCGAACGTCTAGACAAGGTAGGATATTTATCTTGTTTTGTTATCATATTTGTTTATATAGCATACCTGAGATTAGAGTTGATTTATGTAGTCATTTCCTTCTGTTGTGGTTTACCCCATGCCATAGAGTTATTTTCCTCGTAACAAGAAGGCAGTCGATTTGGTCAACTTGGTGTCAATCGTCAACCATAGGATGGACCAAAAAGTACTCAGGAACCTATAATGAACCTAAACATGTTCAAAGAAGAGCTTAGAAGTGTCCTTGACTGTGATTCTCTTCTTGCAGGGTGCCAAAAATGCCATCTTAGAGAATCAATCAACAAAAACGAATACACAATCATTCCCATGCTTCATTGAAGACAGAACATACATGTAATCCATGGAGATGGAATCCCAAGGACTATATGGAGTAGGAAGAGGGGTGTATAGCCCTTATTGATTGATGGTGGGTTTGGAAATGGTGTAGGTAGTGCAGTATCTTATGTACTTGCAAACATCTTGTCGAAGCTTTGACCAATAAAAATGATTTTGCAGTACTTCCACTGTTTTATCCACACTAAAGTGTCATGCCACTCGACTGTAATGAGCTTCCCAAATCATATTTGCATGATCGCTTGAAGGAAAACATAGATCGATTAGATGGCATAGAATTCCATCCTAGAGATGAAAGTCTATAATTGGTTTTCCTGCGCTCAATGTCTCATGGGTAGAAAAAAATTCATAATCACTATTATATAATTGTGGCCACTCATACATCTCATTCCCACAAGAGTTCAGAACTATGGCTATCACCACAATTGGGGGTCGATTAAGGCATTATGCGACATGGTTGGTGCTACCCTTCTTTTACTTTATGTTCAAGTGGAATTGTTGCAGGTATGTGGACCACATTTGATGGCGATCATTCTATAACTTTCCTTGTGTCTAAATGAATGGCAGACGCTTGTGGTCAATGTGGATGATAGTTTCCTTCCCTGAAATGTAATTCCTCCACTGTCGACATGCCTGCACAATGGAATACATATATTTGTCATAGGTGGGGTATCTATGAACAAAATAAAAAGTGTTTCATTGTGATAGGCCATTGGATTTGTATGTTGAGTGAGGAATGCACCGCTAGCATAATCTGAAGCATCTATATCAACCTCAATTGGTTGTTGAAAGTATGGCAGAATAAGGACTAGTGGTGAGCAGAGGCGAAATTTCAAATCCTTGAATTATTTCTATTGGGATGCTGCCCAAACAAAATTAGCCTTCACTCCACCCTTGGTCATATGGTTTAGGGCCCAAGTGATATGAGAGAACCCAAACACAAACCTGTAGTATAAGTTGGCAAGGCCCACGAAGTTGAGGAGCTCAACTAGTGTCTTTGGGACCGACGAATCAAAGATGACTTGGATCTTGGATAGATCCACATGCACACCCTGCTCATCCATGATGTATCCCAAATATTGGATTCTCTACAAGATGAAGGAACACTTCTCCAAATTGGGATATAAATTGTGTTGTCATGTTGTGCCCAAGACCCATTGAATGTGCTTCAAATGTTCCTCCTATATTTTTCTAAAGATGAGGATGCCATCTAGATATACGACCACAAAGGAGTTTGTGAATGGCTGCAATATATCATCCATTATCCACATGAATGTGGTCGATGAATTATTTAAGCCGAAAGGCATGAGCAAGCACTTGAAGAGACCTTCTTTATACTTGAAGGTTGTCTTTCATACATCATATTTCTCAATTGGCACCGGGTGGTAGCCCGACTTCAGATCAATATTACTGAAAAGTTTGTCTCCCTTGAGTTGGTGGAGAAGATCATCAATTCAGAGGATTGGGTATTGTCTCTTAACTGTGATCTTGTTCAGGGATCTATAATCAATACAAAGTTTCCATGTCCTTTCCTTCTTTTGTACTAGAAAAATTGGGCTCCCGCAAGGTGAGGGGCTTGGTTTGATGTGGCCCTTAAGAATTATTTCTTGGATTTGGTGTTTGATTTCTTCATTATCCATAATATAATTCATGTATATAGGTTTGTTAGGCAAGAGAGAATCGGGCGTCAATCCAATTGAGTGATTTACTTGATGGTGCAAAGGCACCTCAGTAGGTGAGGAAAATATGTCGGTGTGCTCTTATACTATCTTGTCCACCTATTGTTGTTGTGTAGAGAGACTTCATGTAGAGGTTTTGGTCAGTTGCAGTGAACTTCCATTCACCTTCTGACTAGACCATAAAGAGGACAAATTTCCCAGTTTGAGAGACCACCTTTATGCATTGATTCATAGAGATCAAAGAGACTGTAGTAGTTGGGACTACCTCCAGTACCATGTAGAGTTGAACTCCCAAAGTAATAATGACATTATGGGGCCTAGATTCATAAATAATATGACGCTTCCACATATATGGTTGTCCTAAAATAAAATCACAAACTTCAGGGGGGGAAACATCACACAATACATCGTCTTTAAAGGGTTTGATGTCATAGTGCACGCAACATTATTGGTTGATGTGAATGTCTCATCCCTGGATGAGCCAACCAATGGTGTATGGTTGAGGATGTAGCATCATTGTTAAGTTCAACCTCTTGTTGACCTCTACTGAGATTAGATTCTTCTGGCTATCGTAGTGAAAAATTAAATGGAGGGGGATCCTCTTCATCCAAATATATGAGTGGAAGAGTTGCTCCTCTTCTTCAGGCTCCTCTGATTCCTCTTGCTAGATTTTTATGGTAGCGATGGTGACACTGGGTTCTATGTAAATCATACATTTTTCCTTATTCGGTTCCGAATTAGAGTCTATGTCGACATCTGAATATGAGGATTTCGTCTCAAACAACAATGATTGTTTGGAGTGACATTAATCAGTGTTGTGCCAAGAGATTTTGTAGAAATCACACCACTTTCTAGTGTCCTTCTTTGGATTACCATTAAACTTATTTACTTATGGCTTGGACTAGTTGTCCTCGGGATAGCCATTCTTACTCTATCCTTTTCTCTGGGAGTTAGGCCCACCTTTACTGTTCTTTTGTTGCGATGGGTTTGCAGAATTGAAATCCCGCTTATTCTTTTTCTTGAACTTTTTCTTGATCTTGGTAGCATATGAGTAAGTGATTCCAAATGAGGAGATGTGAAAGAACCCAATATATTTTTGGATGTACCTATGTAGGCCACTGTAGTACTTCAAGACTAGGTGTTGCTCAGAGTCTTTAATACCTAGCTTTGTGAGTGTAATACCCCTAGGCAGAACACCAATTGTAAATGTACATATAGGTTGATGTGCCAAGATGTTTTGAGGCCAGAGTTCCTATGTGATTACATGTTTTGATTCTAGAGTTCCTATGTCCATATATTGATAAAAGTACACCACTGTAGTAGACCAACTAGAAAAAAGAGTATGGGGGGTTAAAATTCCACTAGAGGAAAGGGGGCTAAGGGTTTAGGAGGAGGGGCTAAGCTAAGGAAATATAAAAAAATATTTCATAAAGTCTAATTTATGGGATATATTCACATCTATCCTAAGTTCCTAAGTGGGAGGAATGTATCACCATGTGGGGCCCAATCCAATGTGACAATTGTCAAGTTGGGAACATGCATATACAAAGTAAGAAATTAGTACACTTTCCATGATTCTCTCATGATTCATTCATTGATTATGTCCATATGTTCACTCTTCCATCCATAGTCGTACTTGTATTTGGAAGCTTTTGCAGTTGTTTGTAACCAATTATTCCTTAGGGTTTTGAGCCAAAGAAGCATGTTGTCAGGCTTGTGTGCATGTTGAAGAAGTGGGTTATCAGGCCC
>ML833721.1:68538-81254 GCA_009831015.1 Picea engelmannii
AAAATATCTCCAAACATTTATAGTTGGCATATGAAGGATTAGTAAGATTCTCCAAGGTTTCTACATTTTAAAATAAATTTCCATCCTTAAAATTTATTTTAAAATGTAGAAACCTTACAACCCGCCAAGGTTTCTACCTGAAAAGGGTTGTGGCCAATAGAGATGTGAAGGGATCCATTGTAGCTATGTTGAACATAAGCAAGGATCTCATCCCATGTGCATGGATGTTTGGAATTGTATATCCTCAGGATATGGACAATAATCCTACTGACTACCTTTGTTTTCCCATCAGTTTGTCGGTGGAAGTGTTATAGCAAGATTTTCCTCACCATATGCAAATTTGTTCAAAGGGCCTTTTCCCATTTCCCTATGCAGACTTGAAGTCCCTTTTTGAATTTCCCAGAGCTAAAAATTGTATTTTTCCACATATACACTCCCTAATAGCTATACAACATGTGTATATGCAGGTTGCACCATTGCAGCCCGTGTACATAAGGTTTTGTGCTCATAATTAAAAAATGGTGTCGGGTTTCCATGCAACATCACATGATCCATGATCATTGACCTTCCATATACTGGAAATGTTCTAACTCGGCCCTTTAGTTCCATTTGAAGGTTATAAATGGGCTATATCCAAGCTGTGGAAGAGAGGAGAAGAATTCAACTTTGAGAGAAAAGTTACTATAGAGAAATTATTCACTTCATATTAAGTTTGCATCCCTTTGTCCTTTTAAGTCTGAACACATTGTTCATCCCCCAAGCTCTTCCCTGTTTGATGGAGAACCTCATTGTCTCTATTATATGAGATTACCTTTGGTGGAGGATTGAAGTGGTGGAGGTCCAGCTCGAAGGGACTTAGTTTCTCGGTTTTGAACATGTCGACACAGAAGTTTCTCATTCCAACCTGAGATTAGAGTTGATTTCTGTAGTAATTTCCATCTGTTGTGGTTTACCCCATGCCATAGAGTGATTTTCCTCATAACAAAATCGGTGACCATACTGGGGAGGGAATCTTCTTTTCGGGGTTTGGAGTGTTTTTCTGGACCTTTGATTTCTCTCGTTTATATTGCGTTTCTTGTCGTCTGATTGATTGACAGCCTCTGTTCATTTTGAATTTGAGTTTCTTGACCTTATCCTTAATCTGGTAGGGCTTCAAAACATGTACGCGGTATTTTTCCTGAAAGTCGCGTACATACGCGAGTTGTTGTTCTATAGGAAGCGTATATATTCATTTTTCTTCTGAACAATCGCGTACATCATCCTTGTTTGCTTGATTGTTGAGTTTGATGTTTGCTGGGTAGGTTTTGATGGTTGTTGAGTCTTCTTAGGTATTTGTCACGATTGTTAAGTTCTTGCAGAGTGATAGGAAACCTTTCTTTGGTTGAATTTTTGGGCGGTGTTTCTTTCTCATCATCCTTTTCATTGATTGTCCTTGCATCTTGGGTTGGGTGTTTGCTTCTTGATATTCTACTTGGTTTGTCTCTATTGACATACAGTAGAATCTTTATATCAACTGACTGTTCAATCCTTGCATTTTCATTCTTTTCTTTTGAAAATACAAAAAAAATACACATTTTGCATTGTTGGCATTTGATCTTTTGGGTTCTTAGCGTTGATCTTAGTACATGTATGGAAAGATTGCATCTTATTTGAAATTGTAGAATTAAATTGGAAATTGCATTTTGAAAAGATTATCATTTTTTGGGAATTGAAGTTAGGAATTTTCATTTTGTTCATATTCATTGATTTTACTTGCCGAGTCATAACATGATTAGTTTCAAGAACATACCTTTTTGAGTAAGAAAATCCACTAAAAGTAACACTGATAAATTTAAAATTGATTAGAAATGATTTTATTTTTTAGGGTGCACAAACTAGCTCAAGATTTAGATCCTTGGAATAGGATTTTGTGAGTAAACTTCTCCAAGGCTATTAAATTCAACATATGTGTTTGACTAAGGGAGTGCTGAAATCCATTGTATAATTTGTGACGTCAGGAGACTCCACTTACACCAGAGTTAAGCACAGGGTAGCGTGAATTTGGTTGAGGGGATGTCCCTCCAATACCTTCTTAGCGTCAGAGATATTTATGGGGATGTATTCGTATATGGGGGTCTTGATAGTACCTTTACATCTGTGAGAGGCGGTGTTGTCGATATTTTGGGCTTTGTTACCTTTCCCATATTGTGGACCTGACTTACAATTGTTCTCCTAGGCATTGGTTATATCATGGTGGCTTAGTTTCTTGACATAGGTAGTCACATAGATTACTTGCAGGGGTTATTCTGCAGGTACCCTGAGTAATATAAGGGTCGGAAAACAAACAACCTTTATGGAGGATTACCTCTCTGGGTGGATTTGACCGACTACGTTGTTAAGCCCATGAGGGCCCTTATAACTGATTCTGATACCTCTAATCTTTTGAAGGGAGTCTCGTGCCCCTATTGGACGAGACATACCTACTCTAGTGAGGGAGGCCCCTTTTCAGCCACTATATCCCGTTTGTGTGCATTGGCCTTTTTTATTTACTTTGGTGTGCTCTCTGATTATTAGTTGGCCTTAGGATTTTGTATTGCATCATGAGTTTTTATTGTTATGATCAGTGGAGCCTCGTGACTCCATCAGTTAGCGCTAACCATCCTGTGGTATTTTATCATTCCATGGGGACGAATCCTTTTATCTTTTTGAGTGGTACGTTGAATCATGATACTCAGCCAATACCTTCGGCCTCTAATCATTTTTCTCTTGGTATGCCAAACATGTCTTCGCATGTGCCATCCTCTGTCTCATCTTCTTATGTGAATCCTAGTTTTGGGTTTGGGGGCATGTTGCCTCCTTATTCCCCCTTTTCATTTGGTGGGAGTCATATCCCTCAACCAACTCTTATGGTAGGCAGTTGGAATCTTCCTTCCTACAGATCCAATCCTAGCTTCACTTTTCTAGGACCAAGTGCTCAAATGGGCAGTCATTCTACTTATTACACTCCATCCATCTATCCTTCTTCTGTTATGTCGGTTCCTACAAACACTTTTCCCATAGAGAACCTCCATATATCCTTTGGTGTTTCATCTAGGGGGCATCACTTTTATAGTATGGAAAACCCCCTTCATGAAGTTCCTTCATCTGGGGGCAACATATATCCTCACCTGAGTAATGCTTGTCATGTCTCTTTCTCTTTGCAAGCATCTTCCTTGGTCATGATTCCCTTACACACCTTTATGAATCAATATGGAGAAGGATAATATCCTGCTGGACAGGGACATGGTGTATACCAAAAAGCTTCTTAGCCTACAATTTCTCAAAACCAATCTTTCCCAGAACCTTGGTCTCAAATTCCATAATCAGTTGTTACAAGTCATCCTAGGGGCACAACTCTAGTCATTGCTAGTCACATTGAACATACATCACAAACCTTTGCTATTCATGTTGGGGATTCATCACCAACCTATGCTAGTCATATTTGGAATTCATCACCAACCTATGCTAGTCATGTTGGGGTTTCATCACCAACCTATGCAAGTCATGTTGGAGATCTGCTACTAGCCTCTGCAAGTAATGCTGGGAGCATGTCACCAGCCACTACAAGTCATGTTGGGGGAATTCATACGATTGAGAAGCATCGACGTATAAGACATAAGCCCAAGTTCCTTTTTATACTTTACAAAGGAGATCACCTTACACATTTGTGCCTTTCTACTTTTGTGGTACAAGAAGCATGGTCCTTGCCTTGGGGCCCTTCGGGTTCCGAGTCGTCCTTGGTTTCCAAACATTCTAGTCCTTTTTTAGTTGATACAATGGTCGTGCCAATGCAATCATCGATTGATTCCACACTTATTTTGGGGGTTGATGCATCTCTCTTGACCATGTTGTCTTGCATCCTGTTCAACTAGCAGTCATGTTGATGCAATCTTCGGCCAACACCACTCCTGTTTTTGGGAGTGATGCATCTCTTGACCTTGTTTTCTTCCATCCTTTTCAACCAAAGGTTGAAGAAGTGGTCATGCCGATGCAATATTCAGTCAATCCCACTCTTCTCTTGAAGAGTGACAAGTCTAAGTAAGTGACATTTCCGATGCAATCTTTGGTCAATCCCACTCTTCTTTTGGAGGTTGATGCATCTTTCGACCACGTCCTTGGAATTTCTAGTCATGTACCTTTTGAACAAGGGAGCCTTCTACTCTTTTCGAGTACGCTCCATCCAAGTCCTAGGGTGGTTTCCTTTGATTGGAATGATATTGTAGAGCCTTGACTTCCTTATTCTACACCCTTCCAGATAAGGGGCATTCTTCGATATATTGTAGATAAGGTAACCCCTGCAAGTATTTTATCCTCCTTGACTTGGAAAGATTTGGGTTTTCCCAAGCTTGTGTCAGCTATATGTGAGTTGCTGACTTTCAACAAAAGTCCTTCACATGGCCTCCCCCATGATATGCTATGTAGAACAACATCCCCAAGTCTTGTTTAATCTCTTTTCCGACTCTCTCAAAAAGCGAAAAGAACTCTCTCAAAAATCAAAAATATTTCCGAGTGAACTTGTCTCTTTCACACTCGTAAATTGGATTTGAAAGGATGTCTATTTGGTGTAAGTTTAACCCTTTTTCAGACCAAGTAGAATAATTTTGAAAAAGGAATACTCTAGTCACTAGTGGCTAGAAGAGTTCTCTTGGGTATTGGTTTATACTCTTTCGGGCTTAGGGGATTAAATTTACTAAAAAGGAAATTATTTGGCATTAAGTTGTAATTGCATCTTATTCTCTTGCTTGCAGTATTGATCCTATTATTGGTTCTCGCTTTCGCATTATAATCCTATCATCTCAACAGTTTTCATCATCAACCAAGCAGAGCCTTGTTTATATCCTTTGCAACTTGACACCCTGTACCCCAAGAGGAAACTTTCCCCCGAGTTTCCATATCCTGCGTGCACCTCCTTTTATTGAGCATAGGTATGCTCCACTGCTGGAACCAATTTCTTACTCGTGACACTCTTTTCCTCCTCTGTATCATAGCATTCATTTGATTATGAAAAAACAAAAAAAAGATGGGCGGGAAAAGAATATTATCTTATGTTGGCAACAGTCTTGTCTCTTTTGAACAAAGCACAAACTTTTGATTTCACTTTTCATCAAAAATTTGGGTTTAGCATGACCTTAGGAAGTTGAGCTTGTTACTTATAGTTTAATCCCCTGACTGGTTACTATTCCAGTTCCTATGGAGAGTTTGATTGGTGCCTCCTGCATCACAAAGTTTCACCAATGAGTCTATTCTGCTAGAGTCATCCATATGTCTCATGCTCTTGTTCAAAGGATGTTTATCATCCTGTTTCGGCCATTTCTCAGAACTCTTGACTTTGCATGTCAACCATATTCTTAGTGTGTCTCAAAGATACATGAAGTTGTATTCCTACCATGCACCCTTGTCCTACTTTCCTTATGGATAGGTAACCTTGAACCCAACAGTCGACTTCTCCTCATTGGTTGCTGACTGGGAGGTTTCCCTTGTGTTCGACGAAAAGAAATCTATTCACACTTTGGGATTCATGCAATGTATTGGATTCCATTAGCCTTATTGGCAGTTTCCTCACCTTTTTCGGTAGTTTTCCTCATTGGATGCTATTCAGAGGGCCTTTTTCATGCACTATCTGCATTTGGTGCATGTGAAAGACGCACAAGGTCATTGGTTCGTGAGCATGTTCTTAATTTGAGTTCCTATAAATCATCAAGCTCCTGCTTTATACCTCGTGTTTAATGATGAGATATGCCTTAATGCTCTCCTTTCAGAGGATCTCCTTCCATCAACTTCAACCCATCTATTCTGGAAATGAGAGCTAGAGTCTTATGAGCACCTAGAGACTTGTAGTCATTAGTGGTAGGTTCTCTTGCCATTGCCGGTTGGGAATACATCAATGTCTCCTGATTGATGAATTCTTCAATTGTTCAACCTCAAAACCTTTATTCACACTTGGAAGAATATACTTGGTTCCTTGATACCTACTTTCATTATCGGTAAGTTATCTCGCGTTTGTTAATGGTATACCTTAATGACTGGTAATCAAATGAAGTCTCATTATGTTTGACCTCAACTCCTTTATTCACATAATGTAGACTTGCACATTTGGCAGATCATGTAGAAGACTTGAAGACATCAGTTTATAGTCGCATCTTTCCTGAGCTGTTGCTATCATTAATTGGACCAGTACCTATATGACTTCAGTGATCATGGGAGATCAGATTGTACTCCATTGTATTCAGATATCTTCAGAATGATTTTGAGACTGGTTTTCACTGGGCCTTGTTCGTGACCATGACAACCTATGGCATGTATCTACTCTTGTATTTCCTATTCATGACCATGGATAGTTGTTTTGTATATTTCCACATGGATCTGCAGTGTAATTCAAATTGGTATCCATGTGCACAAATTCAGTATGGATTGTAATATTATTATGTGAAACTAGTTTGTCGAGATGGATCACCATTACTCCACTTTTAGGAATTATAATATATTTCGACCATCACAGATACTCCTTTGACCTCACAAATTAGGGGGCATCTGTTATAGAAATATTTTCCTCACCATATGCAAACTTTCTTAGAGGGATTTTTTCCATTTCCCTATGCAGACTTGATGTCCCTTTTTGCAGTTCCAAGAGCTAAAAATTGTATTTTTCCACATATACAATCCCTAACAACTATACAATGTGCGTATACGCAGGTTGCACCATTACAACCCATGTACATCAGGTTTTGTGCTCAAAATTAAAAAATGGTGTCGGGTTTCCATGTCACGTCACGAGATCCATGATCCTCGACCTTCCATATAATGGAAATGTTCAGACTCGACCCTTAAGTTCCATTTGAAGGCTATAAATGGGCCATATCCAAGCTGTGGAAGAGAGGAGAAGAATTCAACTTTGAGAGCAAAGTTACTCTGGAGAAATTATTCACTTCATATTGAGTTTGCATCCCTTTGTCCTTTTAAGTCTGAACACATTGTTCAACCCCCAAGCTCTTCCCTATTTGATGGACAACCTCATTGTCTCTCTTATATGAGCTTTCCTTTGGTGGAGGATTGAAGTGGTGCATGCCCAACTAGAAGGGACTTACTTTCTCGGTTCCGAACGTGTCGACACAGAAGTTTGTCATTCATACACTTCTGTTGATTACATTTTAATAGAAATACTATTTTCTCATCCAATTAATGTCTTGCAAATATTTGAATTGTTATTCCATGGGAGTATTTGTTATGAATATTGATGGATTATGCTATTGAATGTGATAACTTTATATATTATCACCATATGCTTGCATATCTTGGTTGTTGAGGACACGTTGCAGGTGTATTTCTTTGAGTCAAGTTCTCAACAGTGGACTTCATCGAACGTCTAGACAAGGTAGGATATTTATCTTGTTTTGTTATCATATTTGTTTATATAGCATACCTGAGATTAGAGTTGATTTATGTAGTCATTTCCTTCTGTTGTGGTTTACCCCATGCCATAGAGTTATTTTCCTCGTAACAAGAAGGCAGTCGATTTGGTCAACTTGGTGTCAATCGTCAACCATAGGATGGACCAAAAAGTACTCAGGAACCTATAATGAACCTAAACATGTTCAAAGAAGAGCTTAGAAGTGTCCTTGACTGTGATTCTCTTCTTGCAGGGTGCCAAAAATGCCATCTTAGAGAATCAATCAACAAAAACGAATACACAATCATTCCCATGCTTCATTGAAGACAGAACATACATGTAATCCATGGAGATGGAATCCCAAGGACTATATGGAGTAGGAAGAGGGGTGTATAGCCCTTATTGATTGATGGTGGGTTTGGAAATGGTGTAGGTAGTGCAGTATCTTATGTACTTGCAAACATCTTGTCGAAGCTTTGACCAATAAAAATGATTTTGCAGTACTTCCACTGTTTTATCCACACTAAAGTGTCATGCCACTCGACTGTAATGAGCTTCCCAAATCATATTTGCATGATCGCTTGAAGGAAAACATAGATCGATTAGATGGCATAGAATTCCATCCTAGAGATGAAAGTCTATAATTGGTTTTCCTGCGCTCAATGTCTCATGGGTAGAAAAAAATTCATAATCACTATTATATAATTGTGGCCACTCATACATCTCATTCCCACAAGAGTTCAGAACTATGGCTATCACCACAATTGGGGGTCGATTAAGGCATTATGCGACATGGTTGGTGCTACCCTTCTTTTACTTTATGTTCAAGTGGAATTGTTGCAGGTATGTGGACCACATTTGATGGCGATCATTCTATAACTTTCCTTGTGTCTAAATGAATGGCAGACGCTTGTGGTCAATGTGGATGATAGTTTCCTTCCCTGAAATGTAATTCCTCCACTGTCGACATGCCTGCACAATGGAATACATATATTTGTCATAGGTGGGGTATCTATGAACAAAATAAAAAGTGTTTCATTGTGATAGGCCATTGGATTTGTATGTTGAGTGAGGAATGCACCGCTAGCATAATCTGAAGCATCTATATCAACCTCAATTGGTTGTTGAAAGTATGGCAGAATAAGGACTAGTGGTGAGCAGAGGCGAAATTTCAAATCCTTGAATTATTTCTATTGGGATGCTGCCCAAACAAAATTAGCCTTCACTCCACCCTTGGTCATATGGTTTAGGGCCCAAGTGATATGAGAGAACCCAAACACAAACCTGTAGTATAAGTTGGCAAGGCCCACGAAGTTGAGGAGCTCAACTAGTGTCTTTGGGACCGACGAATCAAAGATGACTTGGATCTTGGATAGATCCACATGCACACCCTGCTCATCCATGATGTATCCCAAATATTGGATTCTCTACAAGATGAAGGAACACTTCTCCAAATTGGGATATAAATTGTGTTGTCATGTTGTGCCCAAGACCCATTGAATGTGCTTCAAATGTTCCTCCTATATTTTTCTAAAGATGAGGATGCCATCTAGATATACGACCACAAAGGAGTTTGTGAATGGCTGCAATATATCATCCATTATCCACATGAATGTGGTCGATGAATTATTTAAGCCGAAAGGCATGAGCAAGCACTTGAAGAGACCTTCTTTATACTTGAAGGTTGTCTTTCATACATCATATTTCTCAATTGGCACCGGGTGGTAGCCCGACTTCAGATCAATATTACTGAAAAGTTTGTCTCCCTTGAGTTGGTGGAGAAGATCATCAATTCAGAGGATTGGGTATTGTCTCTTAACTGTGATCTTGTTCAGGGATCTATAATCAATACAAAGTTTCCATGTCCTTTCCTTCTTTTGTACTAGAAAAATTGGGCTCCCGCAAGGTGAGGGGCTTGGTTTGATGTGGCCCTTAAGAATTATTTCTTGGATTTGGTGTTTGATTTCTTCATTATCCATAATATAATTCATGTATATAGGTTTGTTAGGCAAGAGAGAATCGGGCGTCAATCCAATTGAGTGATTTACTTGATGGTGCAAAGGCACCTCAGTAGGTGAGGAAAATATGTCGGTGTGCTCTTATACTATCTTGTCCACCTATTGTTGTTGTGTAGAGAGACTTCATGTAGAGGTTTTGGTCAGTTGCAGTGAACTTCCATTCACCTTCTGACTAGACCATAAAGAGGACAAATTTCCCAGTTTGAGAGACCACCTTTATGCATTGATTCATAGAGATCAAAGAGACTGTAGTAGTTGGGACTACCTCCAGTACCATGTAGAGTTGAACTCCCAAAGTAATAATGACATTATGGGGCCTAGATTCATAAATAATATGACGCTTCCACATATATGGTTGTCCTAAAATAAAATCACAAACTTCAGGGGGGGAAACATCACACAATACATCGTCTTTAAAGGGTTTGATGTCATAGTGCACGCAACATTATTGGTTGATGTGAATGTCTCATCCCTGGATGAGCCAACCAATGGTGTATGGTTGAGGATGTAGCATCATTGTTAAGTTCAACCTCTTGTTGACCTCTACTGAGATTAGATTCTTCTGGCTATCGTAGTGAAAAATTAAATGGAGGGGGATCCTCTTCATCCAAATATATGAGTGGAAGAGTTGCTCCTCTTCTTCAGGCTCCTCTGATTCCTCTTGCTAGATTTTTATGGTAGCGATGGTGACACTGGGTTCTATGTAAATCATACATTTTTCCTTATTCGGTTCCGAATTAGAGTCTATGTCGACATCTGAATATGAGGATTTCGTCTCAAACAACAATGATTGTTTGGAGTGACATTAATCAGTGTTGTGCCAAGAGATTTTGTAGAAATCACACCACTTTCTAGTGTCCTTCTTTGGATTACCATTAAACTTATTTACTTATGGCTTGGACTAGTTGTCCTCGGGATAGCCATTCTTACTCTATCCTTTTCTCTGGGAGTTAGGCCCACCTTTACTGTTCTTTTGTTGCGATGGGTTTGCAGAATTGAAATCCCGCTTATTCTTTTTCTTGAACTTTTTCTTGATCTTGGTAGCATATGAGTAAGTGATTCCAAATGAGGAGATGTGAAAGAACCCAATATATTTTTGGATGTACCTATGTAGGCCACTGTAGTACTTCAAGACTAGGTGTTGCTCAGAGTCTTTAATACCTAGCTTTGTGAGTGTAATACCCCTAGGCAGAACACCAATTGTAAATGTACATATAGGTTGATGTGCCAAGATGTTTTGAGGCCAGAGTTCCTATGTGATTACATGTTTTGATTCTAGAGTTCCTATGTCCATATATTGATAAAAGTACACCACTGTAGTAGACCAACTAGAAAAAAGAGTATGGGGGGTTAAAATTCCACTAGAGGAAAGGGGGCTAAGGGTTTAGGAGGAGGGGCTAAGCTAAGGAAATATAAAAAAATATTTCATAAAGTCTAATTTATGGGATATATTCACATCTATCCTAAGTTCCTAAGTGGGAGGAATGTATCACCATGTGGGGCCCAATCCAATGTGACAATTGTCAAGTTGGGAACATGCATATACAAAGTAAGAAATTAGTACACTTTCCATGATTCTCTCATGATTCATTCATTGATTATGTCCATATGTTCACTCTTCCATCCATAGTCGTACTTGTATTTGGAAGCTTTTGCAGTTGTTTGTAACCAATTATTCCTTAGGGTTTTGAGCCAAAGAAGCATGTTGTCAGGCTTGTGTGCATGTTGAAGAAGTGGGTTATCAGGCCCGTGAGCATTCTCAATAGGTGAGAGAACTACTGGGACTTGTTCCCTCGATGTTGGAAATATCTACAAAGCTCTAAGAATTTATATCTGGCTTGTTGTTGAAGCCTTGAAAGGGAAGTGGGGTAGTCGAAGGACCGTTGAGTGGATAAGGGGCACACTTCCTGGGGTGGGACAGGTTGTGGGAAATGAGAGGAGGTAGGATAGTTGAAACATTTGGAACCTTGGCCTGAGTGTTATTGTGTTGATTAGAACTTATTATAGCTTAGGAGGCCTACCCTGGTGGAGTTTCTAGCCCCATCTCGGGGGTGACCTGCTACTGAGAGCTTATGAGAAACAATGTCTATGCTTGGGAGGAAAGTCTGAGGTCTGCATACAATTGGTGATTCATTTATAAAGATAAGTTCCTTGTGTGTGTTTTTTTTTAATTACTCTGTTATTATTTATGATCTTTCTATTATGATATTTTACTGTCTAATTATGCTTAAGTTTATATACTGTTAGGACTGTATAGAACTGCATAATTGTAATCATATGCAGGGCATTTTTATAAATTTAATTGGTATCAGAGGAAAAAAAATTGTGTGGAATTTCCCAACTTGGGGTTGGGGATGCCACAATGTGGTATCAAATATCAAGGTTCAATATTGAGCTTTCATGGGAAATCTAGTAGAACGTTGAAGATAAAATTATGCAATTATAAATTTCAGAATGTGTCTGCAATTTGTTTGATGAAATTACTGAAGTAAAATTGGGGAAGAATCCACAGAAAAATTTGAAGAATTGATTCCATGAGTAAAAATTCCAAAAGTTAATATCTAAATGGGTATTTTCGAGTCTGTAGATGATTGAATTTCATAGTTGCAAAGTGTCCATGGAGAAATTGGGTGAAAATGTGGCGAATTGGACAAAAGCCCCAATTTCTACGGTGAAATCTATGGAAATTTTGATGGGAAAGGATTGGAATTCGTGTGCAGAGGTAGGATTGATTCTTATAGGGCCAAAATTGGAAAAAACAAGATTAATTACAAATATCCAATGGAATTTTGTGCTGAATTATAAAATTATAAATTTTTGGGCATTTTTGAAAATTCATAAATTTTGGAAAATTGGAAAAATTTGGGCACTTTTTTTCTCCTTACGGTGACGTCAACATGATGTGGGGACCACATTTCATATGACATGTTAATTGGGTGACTTGTACTAGTATGGTGGTATGACCACGATGATAGGTACATGGTGGGAGAAATAACATATATGGCAGGTACACGATGATAGTAGTAGCAAATGTGGCACATTCATGGTGGCATGTGAGATGGAGCCATAGTGGCGGAATTCCTACCCACTTGTGGAACCTTGACTCCAGACCCACATAACCTTGATGTGGGGGGTCTTTGATGGTTTTGGAAACCACTTTTGGGGTCCTTTATGGTTTTGGAAACCCGCAAGGGGGGGTCACGGTGCACCAGGATGCTGACATGTCTCCAAGTGGAAAAATAGTGGATTACGTTGCAGACCGTCCCCCATTTTTTAACGTTCTATGGGTTGGG
>ML833721.1:89488-119473 GCA_009831015.1 Picea engelmannii
GGAGGAGTAAAGAAAAAGGTGCCATAACTGAATCTATAGAACAAGGAAATAATACACTCCCTGCTCAAGGAAATCATCAGCATGGAAGAAATCGATTTGCTCAAAGAAGACAACCATTTTCCAGGTACAAAGAATTTTTCTATTGATATTGTTTCTACTGTTCTAACTTTCGTCACAAAGCTGTAAATTGTTCCTTAAGACTTAGACATGAGCAATTAAGATTTCCAAGGAATAAATATCTGCCACAACAAAGAATGTTACAACCAAGTAACAAACCATCACAGATTGCAAATTGTCAAATTAAGTCTAGAGACATGCAACTGATGAGGTCAAGAAATAATAAACAGTCAATGAGTAGACAACGCTGCAACAATAAATTTGACCTATTGAACAATGAGATTGAATGCTATAACTGTCACAACTTTGGCCACAAATATGCAAACTTCCATCTGAAGAATTACAAAGTAGATCCAAGGATAAAGTTCTTAGATAGAAAGGCCAGCAAATGGAAAAGGAAAGATAGTGAAAAATGTGGTCTAGCACTTTCAACTCAAAAACAAAAGGCCTCTGGGAATATAGACAGTGGATGTTCCAAACACATGACTGGAGACAAGGATAAGCTTTTGTCCATTAGTAAAAGCAAAACAAGAAATGTGATCCTTGAAAATGATGAACTAGGTAAAATCAAGGATAGATGGATGGTGAGTTTGAGTAATGACAAAGGAGATGCTCAGTACGTTCTGCTTGTGGATGGTTTGAAACATAATTTGCTCAGTACAAGTCAAAAGTGTGACAGAGACAGTGAAGAGGTGTTCACGTCCAAAGAGTGTAAGGTAAATGTAAACTCAGGACAAGTGGTGAATAAAGGCATAAGGAAAATTAATGATGTTGATATTGAATCCTCCCCTACAAGTAAAGAAGAAGACACAAATACAATAAAAGAATGTCCAGTTAGCATCAATCCCATGGAAGAAGTAGAAGAAGAATCATGTCATAAGATGGAAGCTGAATTTTTGAAGGTTGAGAAGTCAAACACCCAAAGCAAGTTCTTAAACAGCTCCATGACCCTGGATAAGCTCTTGGATAGTCAGAGATCACGAAATGACAAATTTGGTATTGGATACAACAAGGAAGAAATCAATACTCCTAAGAAACCTGATACAGGTCCTTTGTCTGTGAAAAAGAAAAGAAGGTATGAGAGTGGTTGTAGCGGTTTTTTCTTGTGATTGAATATGGTCGTAAAAGCCTTGGATTGTATACATCATGGAAGAAAAATGAAATTGTAGTAATAGAGATCGATGAGAATCAATGGGGAGATCCAAGGGTTATTTAAAAAGTACAAGCTACAATTGTGCAGTGTTCAAGTAGGGCAATGACATTCGTAGCAACAACATTCTGATGTACAAATTTATATACATGACATTCTGTAGATATAACAAGAGGAAAGACCTTGTCAGGGAAAGCTAATCTTTTTAGAAACAAAGGAGGAGAACAATCAGAAGCAAAGAGAGAACAGTGATAGGGGGAGTCATCCAGTTATGACAAGAAAAGGTTGATGAAGGAGTCCCAGTAAGAGAGGTGAGCAATATTGAGTCTGCTGTAGACGACATAGTTGAAGATGAAGATGAACAGGTCCAAGAATCAGAAGGAGAAGACTCTGGTTTAGATACAAATATTCTGCAGGCCTCAAATAAGAGAGTCCATCCTATCAAGGGGAGTTTGTGCTGGTTTAATATCTGATACCTCCTAAAAATACTGCAACAGTTCAGGCGGAGCATGTTTTCTTTGACATTGATGTCAAAGGGGGAGAAAAGAGTGGTCCGGAATGGATGCTATAGTTGGAGGTCCAAACAGATTAGCACAGTCGTTTAGGGTTTCCATCAATGCCAAAGGGGGAGATTGTTGGCATGTTTACAGGCAGAGTGTGCTTGTCATTGATGGCAAGATTAGAGTGTGCAGCGATGGAAAAACATGAACAATGTAAGCTTGGGAGGAGAAGCGACAGTGATCATTGGATCCCATTGAGAATTCCCGATGGCCGTCAGATCTGAATTCAAATAGTTCGAGCGGGCAGATGGAGGACAAATCTCGGGCGTTAGATCTGAGCGCGGGGTTCGACCGTCGTTGGATCCAGGAGAACTTGCATGTTATTTAAAGTGCAAGGTGAAGCAGGCTTACAAAATCTCGAAAGAAGGAGGAATACCCATCTTCAAGCAAGACATGTGGTCACAGATCATCATTTCGCTAACTAAAAGGTCAAAGGAAGGAAGTTCTCTAACCTCCCAACTCGCGATATGAAAAATCGTGATACGATCTGGGCCATCAGATCTGGAGTAATTACGAAGGACCAACAACCGTTAGATATGGTGAAGCTGCAAGGAGGATAAGACCAAGAGTCATCCATGTCTCCAAAACTGTGAAGGAATCATGGTTGTCCATCGAGGACAGTTGTGGATCATTGGTTCCATAGGACACGTGGTGAAAGATCATCGTTTTGCTGACTGGAAAGTCAACGGAGCGAAGTGCTTGTTTGATTGGTGAGTGGTCATATATCAAGGTCACATCGTCAAAGGCTTAAGGGAAGGAGCTAATTTCTAATCTCCATCTCGACATTCACAACTTGGAGTATCGAGACCCTTCATCACAAGAATCGCGATATGCGAGATCACGAAAAGATCTGGACCATCAGATCACCAAGGATTGTGGACCGTTGATCAAGCATGAAGAAGGCTCATGAAGTGGTGAAATCGTGATAAGATCTGGATCGTTGATCCAAGAGGGGCACATGGTGATAGATCAGAGCATGACAGAAACACTGATATGCAAAATTGTGAAATGCCTTTTGGCACTGCCTGTGGTCACTACCAGTGGTCACATGAGGGGAAGAATCTAGTGGTGTTAAGCTCCATCTCGGAGTCTCGGCTATCGCGACTTGGAGTATCGAGATCCTTCATCACAGGAATCGCGATATGCGAGATTGCGATGAGATCTGGACCGTCAGATCATTGGAGATATCGACCGTTGATCAGGCTCGATGAAATTCATAAGTTCACAAAATACGAAGCGCCTTTTGGCGCAACTTGTGGTCACCACCGGTGGTCATGTGAAGGGAAGAAACTAATGGTGCTAAGATCCATATCAGAGTCTCGGTGATCACGACTTGGAGTGTCGAGACCCTTCATCACAGGAATGCCGAGATGTGAAATCACGAAACTCAAATTATGTTTAGCGCTCGGTCACAGCTAGTGGGCATATGAGATAAACGCGAAATCCTGCGGATTTAATCCAATGGTGCTGGTTAATTGGAATCTTGATCGAAGGGTTACTGTCTCACCTCGCAGGTAATCGATCAGTTATGATTTAGTTATCATAATCGAATCATGGTTCTTGGACGGTTGTCGATTCAGTTGCTGTGTGTTTTTTCCCAAGAAGATTCGAGGTGTAACCGCAAAGGAAGTGGTTAAAAGAAACATGCAGTGACTATGTGTGGTTGGCTGTTCTGAAGGAAAAAGGAGTTGAACTGTAAGAAAGGGAAAATTACAGTATGTGTAGTGTGAGATAAAACTCAGAGATGAGTAACAGATGAGGTATAGACAGAAGTGAGATGCAGTTTTTTTCTTTTTGAGGCTTGAGCGAGCGAAGCAGAGCAAAAGTGGAGTGGCAGTGAACAACTCGATGAGAAGAATCGTGGCATTGTGAAGAGAATGTAGAGGCACTGTGCATGGAGGATGAAGAAGGTGCATAGATAGTATAAATACGCAGAACAAATAAGAGATGGATGCTGTTGTGGAGAGGAATTATAGACGGGAAATAGCATGCTATGGCTAGGAGCTGAAATACACAGAAGAGGCATAATTCATAGAATCAAAATAAGACATAGAGCATAAAACACAACAGAAGCAAAGAACAAAGATACATAGCTGAGATAGTAAAAGAAGGCTGAGATGTACTTGTAGAGAAAAGCATAAGATCAGAAAGCACAAGAAGATGCATGCAGAGAGACACTGATACAGGAGAGCAAAGCAGCATAACAAAACAATGATAAGCCTGGTAATCCAATGACAACTATTGAATCATTGTAATAAGTTTCAGTAGAAAATATTTATAATCAGGGTGGTAGGGAGGTGCTAGGGACGACTGTTGTCCTCAGAGGCTCAAGTGGGTGCTTGAACACAAGGAGTTGTAGCTTCCATCTAGTTGCATCTAGAGAAACCAGGGTGGCAGGGTGGTGCAAGGGAGAACTGTTGTTCTCTGTTATACAGGTTGGTGCCTGTGTGACTGGAAGTTGGTGCTTCCATCCAGTTGGTGCTGGAACACTCAGGGAGTTGGTGCTTCCTTCTAGTGGGTGCTAGAGAAACCAGAGATTTGGTGCTCTCAAACAAGTTGGTGCTTGTATAAGTGGAAGTAGGTTCTTCCATCCAGTCGGTGCTGGAACACTCAAGGAGTTAGTGCTTCCTTCTAGTCGGTGCTAGAGAAAACAAAGAGTTGGTGCTCTCAGCAAGTTGCAGCTTGCAAAACAGAGGTTGTAGCCTCACAATGAGTTGGATCTCATATGTATGATAATGTACAAAATGTAAAGATTACTTATCATACCAAGAAGAAGAGGTTTTTACCCTTTATGGGTTTCCTCAGGAAATATCTGTCTCTATATATTTCATATGTGTGACTGATGTCGAATGTTCTATTCCTTACCTCTCTGCATTATTGTGATTGTCATTGAGTGATCTGTAAAGAGTTTAAAATAAGCATAATTTTTTAAGCATAGTAACAATTGATTCACCCCCCCTCTTAGTTGTCTAATACCCTTGTATCCAAGGCTTATTATAGGATGAGAATGCTAGAGATGAATGAATTACAAATGCATCTTGAGGATCTTTTGAAGAAGGGGTATATATTCCCAAGTGTGTCACCTTGGGGTTCCCCAATATTATTTTTTAAGAAGAAAGATGGTACCTTAAGGATATGCATTGATTTCAAGAAGTTGAAGAAGGTGATTGTGAAAAAAAAGTATCCTTTTCCAAGGATAGATGATCTCTTTGATTTGTTTGAAAGATGCAAAGATATTCTCCAAGATTGACCTCAGGTCATGATATCATCAGGTGAGAATCAAAGAAGAAGATATCAACAAGATAACCTTTAGAACAAGGTATGGCCATTATGAGTTTACATTGGTGCCATTTGGGTTGTCAAATGCACCGACTGTCTTTATGTGTTCGATGAATGGTATTTTTAGAAATTACTTAGATACGTTTGTCATTGTCTTCTTGGAAGACATACTTGTCTACTCTAAGTATGAATAATATCTTGAGAAACACTTGAGGATGGTGCTACAAGTACTGAGGGGGCATCAATTGTATGCAAAGTTGATAAAGTGCTCATTCTACCAGAGATAGATACATTATTTAAGCCATATCATTTCAGAGGAAGGGGTAGTAGTGGATGCTGAGAAGATAAAATACATCAAGGGATGGTCAATATCAAAGAATGTCTCAAAGGTGAGATCATTCATGGGGATAGACAGATATTATAGAAGATTTATTGAGGGATTTTCAAAGAATTCACAGCCAATCACATCTTTGAAAAATAAGGGTGTGAGATTTGAATGGACCCCTGATTGTGAAAGAGGTTTTTAGCACTTGAAGAGCTTGCTAAGAAGTGCACCAGTATCAAGGATTGTTGATCCTAATGAGGATTTTGTTGGGTGCATTGATGCATGCACATAAGGACCTGGGAGAGTCCTTAGTCAAAATGGGCATGTGATATGCTATGAGTCTAGGAAGATGAAAGATCATGAGATAAGTTATGCTACTCATGATTTAGAATTGGTAGCCATAGTGCATGCCTTGAATATGTGGAGGAATTATCTCATGTGGAGAAGATTTTAATTGAGGAAAAACCATAGTGGTATGAAATATTTGTTTGAACAACCAACTTTAAATGCTAGACAAAGTAGATGGATGGAATTCATCAATGAATATGATTTTTATATCAAGTATATCAAAGGAAAAGAGAACAAGGTCGTTGATGCACTCAATAGGAAAAATCATGAGATGCATGCTATAGCCATTTAACATGTATACATATGATTTGAGGGACAAAATTTTGGAAGCTGCCAAATTAGATCAACAGTACATGGAAACAAAGGAAAAATTACAAGGTATTTTGCAACAAAAAATTCAATACTGTGAGCTAAGGGACGATGGAATCCTCATGTATAGGAGACGAGTTTATGTGCCTAATTTTTAGGGGTTGAAAAATTTGGTCTTGAAAGAGATGCATAATGTGCCTTATGTTGGGTGATTGGGCTACCAAAAGACAATTGCAGCTCTAAAGAGCCAATATTTTTTACTTGGCATGAAGAAGGATGTGGCTGATTACATTTCTATATGTCTAGAATGTCAGAAGTTAGAGGATGAGCATAGACATCCAACTAGATTTCTACAACCATTTCCCTTTCATGAGTTGAAATGGGAAGTGGTGACAACATATTTCATCACCAAGCTACCTAGAACAACCAAGCAACATGATTCCATAATGGTGGTGGTGGATAAACTTACTAATACTGCCCATTTTATCCCAGTGAAGCTAAATCACAAGGAAGCCAACATTGCAAATATCTATATGAGGGAAATTGCCAGGCTTCATGGTGTGCCTAAGGGAATTGTTTCTGTCAAAGATTCCAAGTTCAAATTAAATTTTTGGAAAGGATTTGGGACAAATTTGAACTTTAGCACAATAATCATCTAGAGTCAGATGGGAAAACATAGAGGGTCATTCAGGTGATTGAGGATATGATGTGGATGTATGTGATGGATAAACCATTGAAATTGGAAGATTATTTGCACTTAGTTGAATTTACTTATAATAATGGGTATCGAGCATCTTTAAATATGACCCCATTTGAATCATTATATGAAAGAAAGTTACTCAGGGAAATGGAAGAACAAATGGTGAATATAAAGTAGAATTTAAAGGGTGCCCAAGACATGCATAAAATCTATGTACATAAGGGAAGAACTCACATAGAGTTTAAAGTGTGTGACATGTTCTTAAAAGTGAAGTCCAAGAGAAGTTCCTTGAAGTTGGGGAACTGTGAAAAGCTGGCAGCAAGATATTGTGGACCCTTTGAAATCCTAGAAAGGATTGGTCCTATTACATACATTCTTGCACTACCTGCATCCATGTGCATTTATAATGCATTCCATGTGCCTTTTGCTTAAAAAGTATGTATCTAATGATAATCATGTAATTAATTGAAATGTGATTCAGGTGGAGAAAGATGGAGACTTCCAAGTACATTCGATGTGTATATTGTATCAGAAGGTCAAGTTGCTTCAAAATAAAGAAATAGGGTTGGTAAAGGTCCAATGGACCTGTTAATGTCCTGAGGATGCAACCTAGGATAATGAATATGCTATGCGAGAGGAGTACCCACATATTTTTAAATATTTTTGAATATTTTGATTGTACATGTGCATATAATGCAGTGAGGACAATGCATAAATAAGGTGGAGGGGAATATAATACCCCTAGGCCAAACCCCAATTGTAAATGTACATATAGGTTGGTGAGCTAGGATGTTTTTAGGCCAGAGTGTCAGTGTGGTTATTGGGATAGAGAGCCCACATTCTAAAAGGTCAATGATTATATTGTAATATGTAATCACACTCAAATATTAATAAAATTACATCATTGCTGGAGACAAATCAGAGAAAAGAATACGGGGGGCGGGGGGGAGGGGTAAAACTCCACTAGAGGAATGCAGGATAAGGGTCTGGGGGGAGGGGCTAAGCCAAGGAATATTATAATAATATTTCATAAAGTATAATTTATGGGATATATTCATATCTATCCTAAGTTCCTAAGTGGGGGGAACGTATCACCATGTGGGGCCCATGTAGTTTCCAACATGACAAGTGCCAAATTGGGAAACTGCATATACAAAGTAAGAACTTAGTACATTTTCCATGATTCATTCATTGATTGTGGCCATACGTTCACTTTGTCATCCATAGTCATACTTGTATTTGGAATCTTTTGCATTTGTTTGTAACCAGTGATTCCTTGGGGGTCTGAGCTGAAGAAGCAGGCTATCGGGCCTATGTGCATGTTGAAGAAGTGGGTTGTCATGCTTGTGAGAATTCTCTCTGGGTGAGAGAACTACTAGGAATTTCTCCTTGGATGTTGGTAATAGCTATAGAGCTTTGAGACTTTTTGTCTGTCTTGTTGTTGAATCCCCAAAAGGGAAGTGGACCAACCAAAGGACTGTTGAGAAGAGAAGGGGCACACTTCTCGAGGTGAGATAGGATATGGGAAATGAGAGGTTGTAGGATAGTTGTAGTAGTTGGCACCTTGGCCTAAGTATTATTATGTTGATTATACCTTAGTTTGGTTTAGGAAGCCTACCCCAGTGGAGTTTCTAGCCCCAACTCGGGGTGACAAGTTGTTGAGATCTTATGAGAAACAAAGTATATGGTTGGGAGGTAAGTTTGAGGCCTGCATGCAGTTGATGATTCATTTATAGATATAAGTTCCTTCTATGTGTTTTTTTTAATTACTGTGTGATTATTTATGATCTTTATGTTATGGGATTTTACTATTTAATTATGATTAAGTTTATGTATTGTTAGGACTTTATAGAACTGCATAATTGTAATCATATGCATAGAATTTTATAAATTGAATTGGTATCGGAGGCATAAATATTTTGTGGCATTTCCCAAATTAGGGATGGGTATGATACAATGTGAAAGGTATGGAAGATGTTGGTGTACTATGACACTATCTGGTCTCTCTCCTAACACAGAGTTGTCCATCTCGTGTACTAGTCGTCATAGTTTCCAACATGGTAGTATTTCTCCTCGAGGGAATCAACAAAAACCACCCAAGTGTGTCCTGGCCCAAAAATTGTAGACTCATCTTCGACATTTTTCTCATAGTAAGTCTCCCACCAGTCTATGACATGGGGACGGGATTTAAGGAGAGAGAAGGTGATTTTTTCACTATAATAGTGTTAGAAATTTTTTGGAAAGAGAAATAACCCTCTAGAAATTTTAACCATTTTTCTAAAGTGTTGATGTTTATCTAGACTTCAAATAAAGGAATATCAAATTTAACTTGTACCTTAAAGGTTGTTGCACATCTAAAGTGACCACTGGTTGAAGGTGCCTCTATTTCTATTGGGAACCATCGAAGGATTTGGGATAACTTATCAATCATCTCGTTCCTTTATTGCACGAGGGATTCCTCAAGCAATAGTTTTATAGGATCTCCTACTTCATCATCTCCCTTTTCTTCTTCCACCAGAGGTTGATTGGGTCGGTGGAAGTGTTCTTCCCCAAGATCAATCAATTCGATACCCAACTCTTCGTAGCCTAACCTTGTAAGGGACATGCATAGAGAAACAACAAAGACCAGATTGATTTGATACCACTAATACATATTATATTAAGAATGACACGAAGGAAAACATATAGGAAGAAAACACACATAGATATTGCAAGAAACAATTAATACAATTAAACTCAGATTCTATTAATGACTTTTTGGAATACAAAATCCTATAAAATGCGAAGTACACAAGCTAGGTAGAATGGTGGTAGCTTATCTCTGAAGAGAGAGATGTGACAACAACACTCATTCACAAGAAGATAATTACAAAGATTTCAAAAAGGCCTTTTAATATAAATCATCAATGAGAAAACCCTAAACATCCAAAACCCTAACCCTAGAAGATGAAATGCCAAAAGGTTTTTGGGCCCTAATGTGATTAGTTGATACATCAACTTCTTAGGGGTGTAAATTTTTCATACGATCTCTATTTGGGGTGCTTGGTATCCCATTGGAAAGGTATATATGAGGAGTACACATTCCATTCATTCTAGAATTTTCCTTTTTCTACATGCTAGGTGTTTTCATGCCAAAAAAATGTTGTTTAGTGACTCAAAATTGCCCCAGAAGTTTGGGACCCAAAAAACTGTAGAAAAACTGCCAAGATGTGGAACCATTCTGAATTAGTGGAACAAGTAGGTGGCCACCAGTATCCACTTGGATGAAAGGCATTCTAACATTTTGTTTCTTGGTTTCACATTTATATTCCTTAGTATTTTTTTCTATTAAAACTACCATAAGCTTAGTCAGGATTTGCTTGTCCCGAAACATGATCTGATTACGATCCCACCAAATATAATACAAAAAATGGCAGTGGAAGGAATCGTAGCAAGCCATGGTAGAGTATTTACGCCAACCTAGAAAATAGAGGTATAGATTGTTTTGATTCCACATCACCTGGGGGTTAAAACTATTAACTAGAAGGCCCAATACCTGAGTAGTAAAGGAATAAGAAACAAAAAAATGAAAAATTAATTCTGACTCTTGACGGCATAGGAAACACCGGATAGGACCATTCCATACTCTATTTATCAATTTATCTCATGATAACAACTTATTCCAAAGTAAAAGACAAAGTATGATTTTTTATTTGAGAGGACTATGGAGCTTCCAGACACGTTCCCACCACCAAACAGAAGGCTCATTGGGCTTCGATTCAATTTGGGATTTATATCCGAGCTTCATAGTGAAATAAACGGACAAGGAATTATTCTACCGAACCAGGGATTAATCATCATCTTCAACCAGCCTGATATGATTAGAGCATAACTTTCCAAAAAGCATGTGTCTTTCCTCAACAAGCTCTCTGTACAAACCCAACTCGCTTTCTAATTTATACCCAAGTTTACAAATACAATTAGGGTCTTGATCCCTTGCATCCAAAAGGGAGTATACATCCTAGTTATACAAAATTATTAGAATATCACCAGAGAGTCTATAAAATCCATTACCACGGGTCTTGACCAATCCAAATTTTCTTTCCATTACCAATTCTCCAGACTGTGCATTTTCCCACTAAAGGGAAGGCATATACTAACACTTTCCATATTATCGAATTGTTCTTGAAAGTATTTTGAGAAGTTAAAACCAATATTCTACAGAGAAATTACCCATGCATTTGGATTTCATGAACTCCCCCATAGCACTGATTTCTGGGTGAGCCTCTAAAGGATTTTATCGACAAAATGCTGAATGAAAAGATAGGGATTTTTATTCCCCTATCCACCCATAATTTGTGAATTGGATAAGAGGAACCATCTTACCAAAGGAACACCGTCCTTCTCATGCCTACCATACCATAGGAATTGGAATCCTTTTTTCTGTATTTTAGTGAGAATACCCTTAAGAATTTTTGCAATAGAATCCCAATACACTGGAATACTTTGAACCATCAATTTAAGGAGGATTAAAAGGCCTCTTCTAGATAACCATTTTCTGACCCACAACAAAATACATGCTTCAATTGTTTTGTAAGGCCGCAACTATTCCTCAAAGTTGTAATGACAAGTCTTTTCAAGTCTTTTCCTTGGGAATGACAAAGTGTTATCCAGGAGGGGAGACAAATCTTCTCAGGGGAAAGAATAGTGCATGCACGACTTCACCCAATTAATATCCATCCATGTGCCCCAACATAAGAGGTCCAAAATGCATCTAATACCCTAAATTCTTAAATACTACCTGCACCAAACAAAATTACATCATCAACGAAAAGAAGGTGTGAAAGAGTTTTAGATGGAGAGACCTTGAGACCTTTAAAATCACCTCATCTCCTTGCATTACCAATTAATTTACTGATCCCTTACCAAGAAAAAGAGGAAAGGGGAGAGAGGGAATCACCGATGAATCCCCCGTGAGGCTCCAAATAATTTGTAAGGGGGCCATTTTATCAGAACCACGAAGGAGGCAGATTGGACACATCCTAGGATCCAATTAACCATAACTAGGTTCATCTCCATTTGGACTAAAACCAAACGAACAAAAGTCTAACTCACTTTATTGTAGGCCTTAGAAATATCCAGCTTCAACAAGACTGAAGGAATTTTAGAAGTTTTAATAGAGTGCATTTCCTCTTGAGCCAAATCCACCACTTCATGGATTTGGAACTTAAATAGAAATACAAATTGTTCCCCGGAGATGACTTTATTAAGAATCGGTTTAAGCCTATTTTCTGTGATCTTAGAAACCACCTTATATACGATGTTGCAAAATGAAATCAATCGATTGTCATCAAATAATTTTACATCCTTTTGTTTTGGAGTAAGGGATACAAATTTTGAGTTCATCGCTCCCAGAAACTTCCCACTACGTTTGGATTCGTTAACCACCATCAGTAGATCATCTTTCAAAATATCAAAAAAACTGATATAAAATTAAACTAAAAATCCATTTGAGCCAAGGATTTTACCTTTATTCATGGAGAAAACGGTTGCTTCTAGCTCATCTTTCAATACCTCACCTTCCAAAGCTCCATTCATGTTTATAGATAAAACCTTAGGGACAAGTATTAGAAATTCTAGCAATTCCTTGGTAGGGAATTCTATCAGTGCCTTGAAAGGATCATTGAAGTGAGTCCTAGTTGCTTCCTCTTTTTCCTCAAAGGTCTTGGCTAGAATTCCATCTTGAGTGGAGGTCTCCCAAATAGTATTGAGGTTATTTCGATAGTTGGAATAATTATGAAATAATTTAGTGTTGTGGTCTCCTTCATCTAGCCAAACTACTCAGATTTTTAACCTCCAGAAGCTTCCTCTTTATCTAAGATATCATGCCTAACAACTATTAGATGCTTTAAAGAAAATGCCTCCTCATATGAGAAGATTCCTGAGTTGATGGATTTGAAAATGGATTTGATCTTGAGTTCAGTCTCTTTAAGGGATACTTGAGAACATTGATTAAAAATCATCACCCACTCTTTTGTCACCTTTTTAACCTTCTGAAGATTGTCATGGAATTGTTGCATATGCGATACTCCTGCTTCATAATGAAGGTGGGTCCAAGTAGAAAGGACTAGTTTCTTGTAATATTCTTCAGAAAGCCGGATATGATTGAAATTTAGTGGAGTTGGAGGATGATTCTCTTTAGGTTCAATTCTAATAAAGATGGGAAGGTGGTCTGATATGCCACTATAAACTATCCAATATTTCATAGACCATGGACCTTTGACTAGGGGTTCAAATATCAAGAATCTATCTAGCCGTTTAGACACCCCTTCGTCCCCTTTCCTTCCATCTCTCCAAGTAGGGACGATATTGGGTGGATTAACATGAACCAATTGACATTCTTCTTAAAGTTGTGGAAATAATCCTTCTATCAGGTCCCTGCATGGGTGCACCCTCTAAAATTCTTCGAGGGACAAAGAAAAATTAAGGTCGTCCTCTAGGATGATGTTATCACTATAGAGAATTCCAGAGGAAAATAATTCATCCCAAAAGGGTTGTTTCTCTATATAAGGAACAGAGAGATTAATTATATAAAAGGAAGAAGCCATATCTTGAGCTTCCAACTCAACCAAAATACGATAGTTTAGAAAAGAGGTCAAAATATCCTGTAGGTTAGGGCTCCAAGCCATCACAAGGCTCCTGGAGTGAACTTATGAGTCAAGAGAATAGAAATACTAGCCTTTCAACAAAGGGGAAAGAGACTCCATGGCCCTTGAGCTAACAATTGTAGTAAAACTATATATGGAGCGTAATATTTCATCAGTATTTGGAGGGATAACATCTTGGGGGCACCCCCTATCCCATGAATTTTAAATGACATGTAGATCATGGTTTATCCTTGGCATGGGAATTCCCTTCTCTAAAGGCTCGGGTAATAGTGGCTTTCTTTCAACTTCTAATATTCTTCTTTGCTTGAATTTGAGCCAAGGAAAAGTGAGATTTTCATCCTGCTAGGGAGCCAACCAATTTTCCAAAGTGATGCCTCCATTAATGGATCCATCCTCTATCACGTTTAAACATGAATGAAGCATATATCCAGAAGGGTGAGAAGGGATAGAATGACTTTGAATTCCAGAGGATTATGAGGTTTCATGATGAATTTGCACATCCTCACCTTTTCCAGACTCTGTTCCACAGATGGGGGAGAAATACGAAGGGGGAGGATCCCCCATCATCAAGGCCTTATCAGGAAATGAAGGGATAATTGACATAATGATGTATAACATGGGACAAGAGGAGGGATACATAGACTCAAATGGGAAGGGTGGAATATGGTTCACTTATGGTATGGGGATATCAACTTCTTCCTAGACTTCGATAATAGAAGGAGTAGAGGAGTAGAAGGACTTACCCTAGATATATTCCATAGGATTAGTTAAAGAATGATGAGGCTTCAACTCTGGATCTAGTGAGCCTGAAAACTTTACTAAAGAATGAATTCATGATGGGGTTCCCTCAATATGTTTTCCCTCATATCTAATATTCTATTTGACAACCTTAGGGTTCCGAATTTTCTTGAAAGGCACCTTCAACCTAAAAGGTGAAGGAAGCAATCCAGAGTATGCCCGCCCTTATGGTAGCCAAAACATAGGAAAGGAATACACCATTAGTCAATCTTCTAAACCCAAGAGAAGTCATCGACAACTAGCTCTATTTCTTCAAGAGGACCTTCCTTCACATCAATATCCACATACACCCAAGCCCATTAATAGTCTACTTTTTTATTCTAGTCATTATCCATCTTGATAAATATTCCCACTTTGTTTTCGACAAAGTCTAGCTCATCCTTCCAGCAGGTCGCTGCATGGGTGCACCCTCTAAACTTCTTTGAGGGATAAAGAAAAATTAAGTTCGCCCCCTAGGATGATGTTATCACTAAAGAGAATTCCAGAGGAAAATAATTTATCCCAAAGGGTTGTTTCTCTATACAAGAGCCATATAGATTAATTATATAGAAGGAAGAAGCCATATCTCGAGCTTACAACTCAACCAAAATACTATAGTTTAGAGAAGAGGTTGAAATAGCCTTTAGGTCAGGGCTCCAGGCCATCATAAGGCCCTTGGAGTGAACTTATGAGTAAAGAGAGTAGAAATACCAAACTTTCAACCAAGGTATAAAGAGACTCCATGGCCCTTGAGTTGGCACACATAGTTTCTTGTAGTAAAATTATATATGGAGCATAATATTTCACCAGTCTTTGGAAGGATAACATATTGGGGGAACTCCCTACCCCATGAATTTTAAATGACATGTAGATCATGGCTTACCCTTGGCATGAGAATTCCCTTCTCTAAAGGCCCGGGTAATAGTGTCTTGCTTTCCACTTCTAATATTCTTCGTTGCTTTAATTTGAGCCAAGGAAAGGTGATATTTGCATCCCACTAGGTAGCCAACCAATTTTTCCAAAGTGATTCCTCTGTTAATGGATCCATCCTCTATCGCTTTTAAAAATGAATGAAGCATATATCCAAAAGAGAAAGAAGGGATAGAATGACTTTGAAGTCCAGAGGAATATGAGGATTCATGATGACTTTGCACATCCTCACCTTTCCCAGACTCCGTACTAGAGACGGGGGGGGAAATACAAAGGGGGAGGATCCGTCGTCACCAAGGCCTTATCAGAAAATAAAGGGATAATTGACATCATAACATCCATCATGGGACAAGAGGAGGGAGACATAGACTCAAATGGGGAGGGTGGAACAGGGTTCACTTATGGTCTGGGGATATCAACTTCTTCCAAGACTTCGATAATAGAAGGAGGAGTAGAGTAGCAAAAGGACTTACCTTGGATATATTCCATAGGATTAGTTAAAGAATGAGGAGGCTTCAACTCTGGATCCAGCGAGCCTGAAACATTTACTAGAGAATGAACTGTTGATGGGGTCCCCTCAATATGTTGTCCATATTCTCTAATATCTGAGTTGACATCCTTAGGCTTTCGAACTTTCTTGAAAGCCACCTTCAACCTGAAAGGTGAAGGAAGCAGTGTAGAGTATGATTGATCTTATGGAAGCCAAAACATCGTAAAGGAATATACTAGTAGTCATTATTCTAAACCCGAGAAGAGCCATTGACAACCAACTCTATTTCTTCAAGAAGACATTCCTTCACATCAATCTCCACGTACACCCAAGCCCACTCATGGTCTAGTTTGGTATTCTACTCATTCTCTAGCTTGATAAATATTCCCCACTTTGTTTTCAAAGAAGATACACATTCACACCCGGGGTCAAAATGAAATACCCACTCCTTTAGTACCAGGCCCAAGGGCCCCCAGCTCAAGTTCCACTTAAGAATCAAGATCTTGTCTTCCATAAATTTGAAGAGAAAACAAAGCCATCCCCTAACCAAGAGATGGAAAATCAGTCTATATACAATGATTGGAGTCTAGGAATCATCTAGCTAGTGCTTCAGACTCTCGGGGCATACATTCTTACTACATAATCGACCGACTGTTGCTTTTACCAACAAATCTGGATATTTTCCCACTGAGATGTCCTCCCCTACCACCATATTGATTTTGTCTTTATGAGCCTGTATGCACTTTTGATTCTTTTTTGTTGGAAGGATATATGATATCAGTGGAACTTGGATGGGGGATCGAACAAAAGGAGAGGGTAGTGGATCCAGTCGAGAGTTGGGAGCACTAAATTCTTGGTGCAGAGGGGATTCTCCACAATTAAATCCACATAAGAGAGATAATACACCACCCTGCATGGAATGAAGTATTTTGAGACCTCCTGAGCAACCTTCCTCTCCTAAAATTTTACATGTCTCCATCGAGGGCTAGGATTCCTTTGAGGAGCGAGCTCATATGTCTAGTTGGAATTTCATAAACTTGAAATCCAAACATAAGATCAATCCCAATGAAAGGACCTCCTCCTCAAATTATAGCTCGGTTTCTAGATTTTCCTATTCCATAGCGCACTAGATAAATCATAAAAAAAATGTTAAAACCATTTAATAACCCCCACCACAGGTTGAGAGCTGACCATAAACCCTAGCTTGATCTCATCATATATATGTGTGTTTGTGTGTGTGTGTGTGTGTGTGTGTGTATACATACATATGTGCATACATACATACATGTACATACATATGTATGTACACACACACACACACACACACACACACACACATATAAGGAGCATCGTCAACAAGCACACATGGAGAGACAACTCAACGCCTTTGAATCATTTTGGAATCTTAAACGCTGGCGTTTTTCTGCAAATCTTTTTCTTTACTGATTGAATTTTGAAGAAGATCAAAACACTTGGAAGTGAATGATATAGAAGTTTTCACTCCTAGACTTTAATGTAATGGAACTTAAGTAGTTGTAAGTTTTTTTTTCCGATAAGATAGATAGTCGGGAAGTAACCCTAGGAATTTTCTGGTATATGTAGATGCATTGTATGCCCAAATGAGGCTGTTGGAGGAGTATTTTTACTGAATAGGAGGTAGCTGCAAGTTAGTTAGAAATACTTAGAGGAGGAAATAGGAGATAGAATAGTTCTTTGAGAGAGATTGAGAGAGTTGAGACTCTGTTGCAGTCCATCTTGCACATATTGTAATCAAACATTCATCTTAATAGAAAGAAAGCAATTTTTCCTGCATATGAGTTTTTTGTGTGTTTATGTGTATTTGATGAATGTTATCAGTGTGTTTTTCATGAATGTATGATGTAAATGCATGATAGGTTTTCATCTACAGTAGGAAGATAGACTTATCTATCTTCATTTATGTTGTTTTATTGTTCTGGATTACTTAGGATGTGCAAGGAGTGCACAACATAACATTGGAGGTTTTGTAACCAACACAAGGAGTGTGCATCTGAAATTTGTTGAGTCAGAAAATAATGTGCCAGGAGTGCAGACTAGTATGATAACAAGTCAGGGGAAATCTCAAGTTTTTTTAATACATTAGAGGAGAAACTTTGCAGAGAAATCATAGAGAGACAGAGTCACTGAGAAATCTGTAGAGCTCTACCAAGTGGGCATCGAGTAGGTGCAAGTGTGTACGAAGAGAAATCTTTGTCAAGTTCAAAGAGAAGAGTATTAGAGGAAGGTACTCACAAAGTTGTTGAACACTCTGTAAATATATACAAGTGTGCATTGAGCAAAAGTTGTTGAGAAGGCACAAGAATCCCTTTAAGGAGTAAAGGGACTGAAGCCTTAGAACTTGAGTAAGAAAAATCTGAGACAGTGCAAGGAGTGCGTGCAGAGGTGAATTTATTTCAATATTCACAAGATGAGGAGGAGGAGTGCAAGTTTATACACAAAGTGCAAGTGTGTGCCAAAGACGAGGTCAAATTTCATTGTCAAATCTCAAGAGGAAAAGCGAAGGTGAGACCCAAGATAGCTGGGTTTGTAGGAGAAGGTTCAAAGGCCACAACCTTTTAACACTTAAATTTGTTTACCAAGTCCAGGAGAACAAAGAAGCTCAAGAGGAGGAGAAACAAAAATCATCATATCGGCTGCAGGAAATTATATAGACCATCATATCAGGGTCCAGGATAAAGGAGGAACGTACGAGGAGGAGAACAAATCCCAACCTTTGGATCTGAGCACGAGGGATCGACATCCGTCGGATCTAGGTAAAGCGTATGATCCTTGATTCCTTTGAAATTTCATAGGAGAATTCTATAGCTGAAGTCCTGAAGCAGAAAGGGATCATCCATCGTCTAGGAGGAGAGGTGGCAGAGGACCTGATACTCCAGAGTGGAATTACTTCGGGAGTTCTCGGACAAGCAGAAAAAGAAATCACCGAAGAGCCGAAGGCCTAAATAGATCTAGGTCATTGATGGAGAAGAGACACGCGTCGATAGATCTGAGTCTTTGGGTGAAATAAATATGGGAGGAACGAGTGTGCAGGAGCTTAAATCCCAAACCCCAAAGAGCTGAAGTGAATATGGACTGTCAGATCCAGAGGGACGCGTGGCGAAAATCCATTGTCTTCAAGTGAAAGCAATCTGGGAGGAACGAGTGTGTAGGAATTTGAAAATTATGAACACTGAAGAGTCGAAGTAAATATGGATTGTCATATCTATAAGGAAACACGTCGATGGATTGCAAGCTCCAGGAGAAAGTGAATATGGGGTGTTAAAACCCCTGAAGTCCAAATAGTCGAAGTAGCTGGGAGTCATCGATCTTCAGGAGGACACGTGTCGCTAGATCATGGAATTCAGGGTAAAACACTCTAGGAGAAACAAAGTCTGGATAATTTGAGACTTCTGAAGGTCGAATTCTCAAAGCAGGCTAGATCCATCGATTCGAGGAGGACATGCGGCAGGAGATCTTCCATTTCGAAGAAAGTCACTTTAGAAGAAAGGGATGTGTTGAACACATACTCCCGAAGGCCGGAGAGACGGAGTTCATTTGAGCCATTTGTTTGTTAGGGACAGGTGTCGGTAGATATTCCACTTCGAAAGATAGCCATTTCGGAGGAAGAAAGAGTTCAGAGTTGAAACTCCTGAAGCCCAAAGGGAGAAATCAATCACGACTATTGATTTGAAAGGGAAACGCGTCGTTAGATCGTGGAGATCTAGGAGAGAATGCTCCAGAGAGAAATAAGGGAAGGAGGTAGATCATAGCAGTTGATCATGAGACATCATCAAGGTCATATGAAGGAAATGGCCTAGCAGAAGGAGCTAGCGTCCGCGAATTGAAAAGTGACAAGAGCGCCAGAGATAGGGCCCATGGGTTCCACAGGACCCACACCTTAGGAGAAAAGGGGTCCTGTACAAGTTGATTTTGGTTCAAGAAGAAAATTGAAGAGTCGATCTGACTCCTTGATTTGAACGATCGTATACCAGAAGGTCACGCAGCCCGAGGAGAGAAGGGGGGTCTGCATCAAGTGGTATCAGAGCTTGATTTCATCTGTACATTTTGTGAAGGACATAAAGGAGATACTCTGATACCGTCAAGTGGTATCTGAGCTTGCTTTCGACTATAGATTTCAAGTGGAGGAGATGAAGGAGATAGTTTGACTACATCAAGTAGTATCAAGAGTTGAATTTTTTCTGCAGATTGTAGGAAAAGGTGAAAAGGTAAATAAAGATAATCTGATGACATCAAATGGTATCAGAAGCTAAATTTCACCAGTAGACAACAGGTGAAGAGAGACAATGTAATGATGCTCTGTAAATATTGTTGCAAGGTGTGCAACAAATGGTAGATAGGCAGGAGGGATGAAGACATAAAAGATGGCTACTGAAGGCCATAAGTATGGTCAGGGAGCAGACTGCAAGAATAAAAATAAAGAATAAATTAACAAGGATCTCATTGAGATAAGAGAAAGAATGGAACATCTGACATTGAAGATGCAGTAGGAAGAAAAAGTACACTGGAGGTATGAATGGCCTCTGAACATGAAGATAAAATGGCCTGTTCAAAAGTTGTTGGCCAGAAGGCAGCAACAAGAGTTGAGGAGGTGGCTGAGGGAAGTTGAAAACCTCAGTGACACAAAGGAGGAAGTGGTTTACATCTATGAACCAGAAATTGGAAGGAACCTTGGTGATTAGGAGGAGATGAGATCATCTAGAGATCCCATGAACTGTCAGGAAGGCAGAGATAAATTCTTAGATTGCCAGATGGGTGATGAGATGAGATCAAGAAGAGATCCCATAGACTGCTAGGAGGGCATGAATGAAATCCTAGATTGCCAAGTGGGAAAGGGATAAGAGAGGAGACTATCTGAAGGTCTCAAGAACTCAGCTGAGATTTCATATCAAAAAGGAGAGTTGGTGAAGGAGGATAAGAAATGCATTCTGATCATTGGAGGAATTCAGATATTCCTACCAATTAGTCCAGTAGAGGCTAATAAAGGAGTTGCACATGAGGAGGTGATGAAACAAGAATCCAAGAAAGAGGCCATGGGGCCAAATGATTTTAAATCTAATTGTGTCCATGATGCAGGTGCAACAGATGAAAGATAGATGGCAAGGACTTTCAAAGAGGAGGAGAAGAAGTAGACACTGATGTCTTCCCCAACAGAAAAAGAGGAGAAATATGTTGGAGGATTGGTTGGACAATCCAGAACCAGAAGATGGCTTCCAGGAGACAGTCATGAAGATTGTAGGAGAAGAGCATTCAACAGAATTGCTCAAAAATTTCAGCCCAGGAGAGGAACAGGAGATGACCGCAACAATGCAGCCTGCAACAGTTGAAGAAGCAGACATCCTAGATTTTGTTGAGCTGTATGAATAATTGGAAGCCCTGGAGAGAAGGGTACAAATGTACAGTAGGCATATCCAATAGGATAAGTTTAAAATAGGTGAAGGAGAATACCATTCTAGGGAGAAGCTAGGGGAAGTTGGAGTTGAACCAACATAAGAGGAGATGACATAAGTCAGTCTGTGAGAGGAGGAAGCCGAGAAACAAATCAGTGGTGAGACCATAGAACTGGAGTCTGCAACAGAGTGGCAAGCTAGTGCCACATGAGATGAAGATAACATGAAGGTTCATATTGATTAGATTGTTAAAAAGGAGAAATATCACACATTACAATGTGCCCAAGAGATGGAGAAAGAAGAGCATTCAGCGGAATTGATAAAAAAATTTAGCCAAGGAGATGAACATAAGGAAACTATAGAATTGGGATATATAGCAGAAGGAGATGAGAATTCAGATAAATGGCTCGAAAATTTCAGCCAGGAAGTTGAGCAAGAGATAACTGTAGAATGTGAACCTATAACAAAGGAGGAAGCAACATATAGCAATCGACAGATCCTCGGGTTGTGTGACCTCCCGGTCTAGGATCGTTCAAATCAAGGAGTCAGATCGACTCTTCGGGTTTCTGCTTGAACCCAAATCAACTTGTACAGGCCCCCTTTTCTCCTAAGGCATAGGTCCTATGGAACCCGTAGGCCCTATCTCTGGCGCTCTTGGCACTTTTCAATTCACAGATGCTAGATCCTTCTGCTAGGCCCTTTCCTTCATATGACCTTGACTGTGTTTCTTGATCAACGGTCATGATCTGATCTCCATGATCTAATATCGTGTGTCCCTTTCAAATTAATGGTCATGATTGATTTTTCCCTTCGTGCTTCGGGATATTCAACTCTCAACTCTTGATTCCTCTGAAATGGCTATATTCCGAAGTGGAAGATCTACTGACACCTATCCCTAGAAAATGGATGAATCAGATGAAATATGGATCTTTGGCCTTTAGGAGTTTGTGTTCAACACATCCCTTTCTTCCAGAGTGACTTTCTCCAAAATGGTTGATCTTGTGCCGCATGTCCCCCTCAAATCGATGGCTCTAGCTTGCTTCGGGACTTCAACCTTTGGAAGTCTCAACTTATCCACGCTCTGTTTCTCCCAGAGCATTTTACCCTGGAGTCCACGATCTAATGACGCATGTCCTCCCGCAGATCGACAGATCCCAACTACTTCGGCTATTAGGACTTCGAGGGTTTCAACACCCCACCTTCACTTTATCCTAGAGCTTGCGATCTGTTGACGCATTTTCTTCTGGATTTGACGGTCCAAATTTACTTCGGCTCTTAGGGGTTTGGGATTTTCAAACTCCTACACACTCGTTCCTCCCAGAGTGATTTCACCCAAAGACAACGGATTTTCGCCACGCGTTCTTCTGGATCTGATGGTCCAAATTCCCTTCAACTCTTCGGGGTTCGGGTGTTTCAACTCTTGCACACTCGTTCCTCCCGGAGTGCTTTCACCCGAAGACTCAGATATTCCGACACATGTCTCCTCACAATCAACGACCTAGATCTATTCTGGCCTTCAACTCTTCGGCGATTTCACTTTATTCTTGTTCGAGAACTCTCAAAGTACTTCCACTCCGGAGTTTCAGATCCTCCTCCACCTATCCCCTTGGATGATGAATGGTCCCTGTCTTCTTCAGGACTTCAGCTATCCTATTCCCCTTTGCACTTTCAAAGGAATTAAGGCTCGTACACTTTACCTGGATCTGACGAATGTCGATCCCTCACGCTCAGATCCAATGGTTGGGATCTTTTCTCCTCCTCGCGAGTTCCTCCTTCATCTTGGACCTTGATCTGATGGTCCATATCTCTTCCTGCATTCGATATGATGCTTGTTGTCCCTCCTCCTCCTGAGCTTCTTTGTTCTCCCAGACTTGGGAAACTTTTGTAAGTGATCAAAGGTTGTGGCCTTTGAACCTGACTATCTTGGGTCTCACCTTCTCTTTTCCTCCTGATCTTTGACAATGAAATTTGACCTCGGCTTTGGCGCACACTTGTGCTCTGTGTACAAAATTTCACTACTCCTCCCCAACTTGTGAATCTTGAAATAAATTCACCTCTACACGCACTCCTTGCGTTGTCTCTCTTGAGATTTTTCTTACTCAGTTTCTAAGGTTTCGGTCCCTTTACTCCTCAAAGGGATTCTTGTTCCTTCTCGACAAATTTTTCTCAATGCACACTTGTAGAGATTTACAAAGTGGTCAACAACTCTGTGAGTACCTTCCTCTAATACTCTTCTCTTTGAACTCGACAGATAGTTTTCTTTGTACACATTTGCATCTCCTCGATACCCACTTGGCAGAGCTCTACAGAGTTCTCAGTGACTTTGTCTCTCTATGCTTTCTTTGCACAATTTCTCCTCTAAGGTATTAAAAAAACTTGAGATTTCCCCTGAGTTGTTATCATTCTAGTACGCCCTCCTGACACATTCTTTTCTGACTCAACAGATTTCAGATGCACACTCCTTGCGCTGGCTACATAACCTCCAATGTTCTATTGTGCACTCCTTGCACAACCTAAGTAATCCAGAACAATATAACAACATCAATGAAGACAAATAAGTCTATCTTCCTACTACAGATGAAACCCTATCATGAATATACAACATACATTCATGAAACACACACTGATAACATTCATCAAATACACATAAACACAAAGAAAACTCATATGTAAGGAAAATGACTTTCTTTCTATTAAGATGAATGTCTGATTACAATATGTCCTCTGAGGATTTCTAACTAACTTGCAACTACCTCCTATTGAGTAACAATACTCCTCCAACAACCTCATTTGGGCATACAATGCATCTACATATACCAACAACATCCTAGGGTTTCTTCCCGACTATCTATCTTCTCAAAAAAAAAAACTTGCAGCTACTTAAGTTTCGTTACATTAAGGTCTAGGAGTGAAAACTCCCAAATTATCTCCTCCTAAGCATTTTGATCTTCTTTAGTTTTCAATCAATAAAGAAAAAAATTTGCAGAAAAATGCCAGCGTTTAAGATTTCGAAATGATTCAAAGACACGCTAAGGCGCTAAGTTGTCTCTCCACGTGTGCTTATTGACGATGCTTCTGCATCAANATATATATATATATATAACACACACACACATATATACATATCGTAGCTCAAATAAGAGAAACAATGTTGAGCCCTAACCTTAACAACTCCAGAAACCAAAACAAAGGTCAAGACTTACGAATTTTGGAGTTGTTCTATCTAAAAGAGTGGAGTTGTAACGTACCTGTGGCCCGAGACCCGCAGATCCAAACATGAGTCAATACTTGGGCTCCTTCTCTGATAGGCTTCATTAAATTGAATTTTGATGGGGCATAGAAAGGAAATACGGGGATGGCAGTTGCTGGTGGGGTAATAAGAGACAGTGGAGGGACCATCTTACTCTTATATGATGGGAGGATAGGAAATTCTACAAATAATGCAGCGAATTTTTGAGCTCTGGAACTTGGCCTGGAAATTCTATGTAGAGAGGGAATGATGAATGCCATCGTGGAAGGTGATTCGACTTTGGTTGTCAACATTGCGAAGAAACTCCAGTATGGAACCAAGGTGGGAAAGGTGCAGAGGCATTGGCGTCTAACACATTCCCTTCAAAAAATTAGGGAACATTTTCGAACCCTAAATGCGATAGAGTTTAGATGGATTCACAAGGTGGCGAATGCGCTAGTGGATAGGCTAGCCAACGAAGGGGTTAACAGAGAGGGACATGAGTTGGAAGAGGTTTGGTCCATAATCCCAAGGGAGAAACTTATATCGAACTACATCCACATGGATGAAAGAGATCACGGTGGAAGCTTCATAGATGAGGGTTACATCAAGGATGACACAAGGCTCCTCGACCTGACGTGGGACCCAGGAGGCATATGATAGTCACAACACCTAGCCCCCAGTTATCATGTGGTTACATGATAAGAAGCATGTGGGAAGATGAAAGGAATTATGACACAATAAAATTTTTAGAGGTGATAGCAAGGGAGAAAGGCCAAGAAGCAATCTGAAATTTCATGACAAGTTAAGGGGTACAGAGATGGTGATAACTAAGGGAGGATCGTCGACCCCCGAGACAGGTACGGGACCAAGAGCGCCCAGATACAACACAAGCAGGGACATAAGCAAGGACCGGGGATGGGATCATAACATAATGGCTCATCCAACCTTACCAGCAAATAATGAAGGTCAAGCTCACCACCTCAGGCTAAAATTAGTAGGAGGTACAGGCCCGTGAAAAAGGGAACATTATAAGAAGAAGATTTGTAGCCAAGAGGGAAACCAAAAGGTGTTAGCTAGTAAGTATAATTACAGTCTCAGGAGGAGGATAGTTAAGGAGAGACATAAAGTGAGGCAACGAGAGCAAGGGCAGTGTAGAGATTCAGGAAGACATAGAATCATGGCACACCTAGGGAAGGATATCCCGAAAATCTCAAGCTGTTTGAATAGAATTGAGAAGGCTACAAGAGAGGTGGAGAACATATTCCATACATTGGTCTCGTCAAAGGGAAGGAAGTAGTAAACAAGTGGGAAGAAGAAATTAAGGAGGAACGAAGTGGTAAAGAGTGGGGGGAGATAGCGTAGGAGGCATAATGTATAATAGACTTGGGGGCTACCATAAAATGATAGAGACAGCATGGTTTACCAAAATGTTGATCGGGAAAGTAAAGTCTGATAGGGAGGAGGCAAGACAAGAAGACCACCAGGAGGTGAAAACTATGTTGGACGAGATCCATTGGCATATCAACTGACTGGAAACTATTATCAAGTTGTTGGTGGAGGTTGAAAAGGACCAAAAAATTAAACATGAGCAGTTGGCTATGTAATTCCACATTTACTTGAGATATGTCCACCATATGGACATCACACTGGCAGATGGACAAGGAGGACCAACCCATATTTGAAGAACTAGAACAATCTCCCCAAAGGAGGACAACAAAGGCCAAGCGGGTGGGATGAAGGATCACCCCCAGGTGTTGTATCGACTCTTAGTTTTCAGACTGAAATGTCTGTGTTTTTTAATGGCAGTCATGCCCAGGAAGTAGTATGGTGTAGTTTTTTTGTGGCAAGCTTTAGTATTTTCAGTAGAGCAGTTAGTTAGCTCTTTTTTTACTAAAAATCTCATACTTTGAAAATGGAGGTCTGGACTGGTTTCCAATTTTGGCAGACCAACTACCTCTAAGATTGTTATTAAAACCCAACAGTAAGGGTCCCCTGGTCTGGTTTCCTTTAGGCAGACTAGGATCCCCATTTTGTATCATATTTTATACAATAATATAGTTTCTACTCTGACTTACATTTTTTTTTTATGGTAGCTTTAGATGTTAGAGCCGGATTGGCAAAAGAATTGGTGTTGATAAAGGAGGAAGTGTGTTTTCATCAAAGATTGGATTATGAAGGGATACCTTTCAGGTGTCAGTGATGTCACAAGAATGGGTGCAATGTTAGTCAATGTCCTTTCCCTTTCGACTCCATAATGTGGATCACACTACTCCACCCTCTAATAAGTGGGGTGGCATCGTTGGAAGTAAAGGACCAGGATCCCTCCTCTGGTTCCCCTAGATTGGTGGTTTCAACCTCGAATAGAGAAAGGGGGGAAATCGAAGAAATCTTAGTTCTTCAACAAGCGACTGAGGAGGGAAAAAGAGTTATTGAAAAAGAGACTCTGGACTCTCAATCATCCCACACAACAAAGGATTTTTTATAGGATCGTACTTCTCATTTTGGTATGTTTTGTTCCCCCTCCAATTTAATTTTTTTTAAGCATTCTTTAGCTCTTCTGGATAAAGATTGGCTTGGGTCTCTCAAGATATTGCAAGTCCCCCCTCCGCCATTTTCCCCATTACTACAACCCTCTGAGGCTGATTTTCTTCCATGCTCTCATGCCCAAGTCCCTCTTACATCCCACCTCCCAACCCTCTGCCCTAACCCCGACTCTTCACTAGACTATTCCTTGGACTCAGAAGAAGATGGAATAGTCTATCAATTGTGAAATAAACCCATTTTAGACCCTAGATGTGAGCCAGGACTAGGGAAAAATCCCCCACCCCATCCAAGGGGGAAAAGGGAGGGGAAGGAAGTTGCACTTGTTGAAGGCTTAGAATAAACCCTTAGTTGATATTGTAGTTGGAAAGAAAAAATCTATTTTTGGGGAACTTAGAGTGTTGCATGCCCTAGGAGGGGTCCCCTAATGAAAATACTCTCTTTCAATTGTAGGGGCTTGTCAGGTTCCCTCAAAATAACTTCCCTCTACAGGTTGGTGGATTCGAATCAACTAGACATTATGATGTTACATGAAACAATGGGTGAGGAAGCTATGATCATTCCCCAAATTTTCTCCCTGGTGATCAAGACATGGGAGTTTGTGGGCTCAGATGCCAGAGGACGCTCGGAAGGTCTGGACATTGGATGGAATCCAAAAACAATAAAAGTTATGAGTTCTTGGGGTTTTGAATATGGACTTGGTCTAAACATCCTCTCTGTAGAGACTGGTTCGAAGGTAACAGTCGTAAAAGTGTATGGTCCTTACCAAGAAAGGGCCCCTTTTTGGGAGACTCGAGGCCATAAATCCTTCTTGAAAAATGAAAATATTATCCTGGGAGGGGACCTGAATTTTTCTCTTGGGGAGGATGAATCCTGGGGTCCAAGGGATCGAATAGATCCTTTGATATATTTTTTCAACCATATGTTCAGGAGAATGAAATTGATTGGCATTCCTCCCATAAGACTATGCTCTACCCAGAGAAATAAAAGGGAGGGAGAGGATATACTCGAGAAATGTTTGGATTTCTTTTTGGCCTTTGAAAATTTAGTAGAGGCTTGTACTAATCTCAGACAATGGGTCAAATTAGGGGGGATCTTAGACCACTCCCCAATATTTATGGAAATTTCTCTAGGACCCCGAAAACCTCCTAGCCCTTTCAAGTTCAAATCAAAGTAGTTAAAGGATGAGGGTTTCCTGTCCCTTTTCAAGGAGCATTGGATTCCTTATGATGCAACTTTGGGAGATAGAGTAGGAGTCTAGTTCATGGAAAATATTCAAAGAGTGAAGCAAGCCACTTTGGAATGGTGATGAGTAAAAATAAATAAAAATAAGCACAAGATCTAATTGATACTGAAGCAGTCTTGCAGACAATCTATGATTCAGTGGGAGGAGGATACCATTTTTTTGAATCGGAGGAAGAGCTAATAGACTTAGAAAAACAAAGAAGGCAAATTTTGGAGGCTCATGAGGAAGAATGGCGCCTAAAATGGTTGGGCATTGTGGCTGGAAAAGGGGGATGATAATGAAAATTTCTTACAGGCTTATACTAAAGGAAGAAAGATAGCTAACACCATATGGTGTCTTAAGGACCCATAAGGAAGAAATGTTGGATTACTGAGAGCGGGGATGAATTAGTAATAGAGAAATTTAATCCTTGTTAACCACAATAAAATGCAAGTGTTATATCAATGTAGAATTATCATCCAATAATTGTAGAGTAAATAAACAATGAACAAATGATAAATCACACACATACACAGTACACTAGTGTTTTACATAGAAACCCAAAGCGAGAGAAAACCAAGGAATGAATTTTCTTATATGTATTTAAGAATTACATTCATTGGAAGCACCAAATTCCTTTATTTTCCAGCTGCAACTAGAAGGAGGCTCCAACCCCCTATTTTGTCATGATACAACTTGAAGGAATCTCCAACTCCCCAATTCTCTAGCTACAACCAAAAGGAGGCTACAACCCCCTAGTTTCTCAGGATACAACCTGAGGGAAGCTCCAACTCCCCAATTCTCTGGTTACAACCAAAAGGAGGCTACAACCCCCTATGTTCTCCGGCTACAGCTAGAAGGTGGCTACAACCACCTGTCCTTGCCCCGTCCAACCTCCCTGATGTATAAGTAGAATGATGGAACCACTGTCACACTATCACTGTAAGATATACTACTGTAAACCTGTACCAAAAACCTGAACCATGCATCGACTTGTACCTCAATTTGTAATGAACCTATACCATAAACAAGTGCATCAAACATGCACTAACCTGTACCAAACAACCTGTAATCAACTTGTACCATAAACAAGTGAATCAACCATGCACCAACTTGTAGCTCAACCTGTACCATCAATGAGTGCATCAACCATGCACCAAACCTGTATGAATAACCTGTCACAACAACTTGTCCAAACAACCTATCACAACAACCTATCTCCTCAATATTATCAATCAAATCAAATCTAATCATCAACATCAATCACCAAGACAACTCTCAAATATGTGCATCAACCAAGCATAACACAACAACTCATAATCATCACCAAGATCAATATGTGCTTCTAATAATATACCAATATAAGTATGCTACATCATCCATAAACCATGTGTCAACAATACTACTAACACATGCCTCCAACCATGTACCAAGTATGTACCAATCATGTATCAAATAATCATCAACTATGACTCATCAAGATGTACCAACATCATCAACTATACACCTCATGTATGTGCCAACTCATCAACTACATGTCTCAACCATGTACCCAACATGTACCTCAACCAAAATCCCTCATCAATTTCATTATCCAAATCTAATTTGTAACTCTGTAATAGACCTAGTGTATATGATCACATACCTCAAAACCTTCCTTAAATTTAACAACAAGAGACTATCATTTTCATCAAACTTTACTTTAGTCTCACATGACTAGTTTTGGATTAGTCAAAAACCCTAACTTGAAATAAACATAACTATGTACCTGTAATGAATAAATATCTGAAAATAGTACACAATTTTATTCAGTGTGTTTTATGCAATTCCTCCAGTTGTCACTACTTGGAACCTCTCAAAAAAGGATTTATAGTAAAAATGGCATACCTTGTTGAATTTTGGCTTATTCTACAGAGCGAACTTGTAGAG